>QLTV01004257.1:1899201-1917995 GCA_003457575.1 Thermophis baileyi | reverse complement strand
CCTTCCGGAAAGCATTGAAGACCTGGCTTTTCCGGCAAGCTTGGGGCCGTTGATCTCGCAATTTGCGAGGTCCGGCCTTGAATGATATGTATGTATGTGATTGTTAACTGGTTTTTAAAAATATTTTATGATGTTTTTAAATGTATTTTCTATACCTTGTTGTAAGCCACCCAGAGTCCTTTGGGAGTTGGGCGGCATAGAAATACAATAAATAAATAAATAACGCGCACTTCCGTCGCGATCAGAACTGGTAGGGAAGGTAAGTAGAACCCACCCCTGAGTATGGCATCTCACAATTATACCATATGGACAATTGAATAGAGACAATATTTTTACTAATTATGATTCATTAACATCCAGTTAATAACATATATTTTATTCTTGAAAAGTATACTACAATACATGTTTTTGAACATTAAAATGAGACTGGGAAAATGTCATCATCTGAATTCTAAATCCAAAATTTAACCAAAAGTTACTTTTGATGGTATGTTAATATCAATTCTACTTGAAAAAAAATGTAATCAGTGACTTTTCTAAACGCATTACTAGAGTTTTTCACACAAAATCCTTGTTTTCTCCTTTCTTTCTTCTCTGTTTTGCCAGGTTTAATTTTAGTGGTGTCATATTTCCTTACAGTAAAATAAATAAGATGTGTATCAGTGAAAATGGGTCATTCTGATATGGAAACTGAAAACATCCCAATGGCTTTTTGATGTCTCCTTCATTTAATATTTACCTGTAGGCATATGTGAATTCCTTCCATTGAGATGATACCTAGATACAATTTATGGAATGACACTAATGCGGGCATTCTATCTTAAACTCACAAAACTCAGATATTCTCTTAATTTTACTCTAAGGAATTTTAAATTGACTCTGTTAAAGCCAAGGTTATTTGCCTTGGGGATGCCTAATGGAAGGAGCATTATAGCACTGTCCACAAATAGGTATCTTGAGAGATCCAAGTGCATGGTACTTCATTGACAGTTAATAGATTGCACTATTGCTGTAGCACAGTGATCTCTGAGGCCAAGGGTCATACCTTTCCCTTAATATTTAAATAAATATACTTGACTAGAGCAGAAAACAGCTTATTGCCGGTTATAGCTCCTGCTCAATTTCCAAAAAACCTTTACAAAGTCATGCTAATTCCTGGCCTCTTTAGAATGCACGATAACCTTTCATAAATCTATCTTTTCCAGATGTCCTTGGAAATGACAGTTATAAAACTACAAATGATTTGTAATGCAAAAAAGGGAATGGCAGACTTAGAGATTACTTCTCCATGTACTAAAATGACTGAAGACTGTAACTAAGCAAGGTTCAAAATGCATTAATGGGAAGCTGATAAAACAGTTTTTGACTGTCTTAAAGATATTTAAGAGCTACTATTGTGAAGAGAAGGGAGAGGCTTTGAACTGTTTTTATAAAATTAGGAAGCAGAATTGCTGTGAATCCTGCTAAGTAGTTATATACAACAAGTGGAATGCTATCTTTTCTCAGGCTCCAAGAATTTAAAATGGATTCTCTCTTCTGATTTTTTTTGTTTCTGTACATACTGAAATTGATACATCATTCTTGCATAGATTTCCCAGCATTTACCATTTTCAAATTGAAAAATGCCTTTTTGGTCATACTGTTACCTCATACATATGGTTTTAGATTTCTTTTCCTTTTAACATAGTAAAACAAAACCTCATTGAGAGGATTTGAAATACAACAAGCAACAGTTAATTCAGACTTTACTTGCAAATAATAGGTAAATTCCACTGAGTCCAAATAACTGATGTCATTTGATGTACATTTGTATAATTCTATCATTTATGACATTGTCATTTGCATATTGACAAAAATGTAATTAGATCACTTGTATAATTATACAAATTACTTTGTACAAATGAAGTTAAATCTGTCAAATACATGAATTCAGATTTAAAGAACATTCAAATTTATTAGATACTGTATCTCTTCCCTCAAATTGAGATTCTATTGTGTATACATGTTTGCCCAAATTTTCGAGTTGTACTTTATATAAAATATAAAAAATCCCTTGATACCCAAAGTGATAAAACTAGGGACTAGGCGTGATATGATAGCAGTGTTCCAATATCTAAGAGGTTGCCATAAAGAAGAGGGCAACCTATTCTCCAAGCACCTGAAGGCAGGACAAGAAGCAATGGATGGAAACTAATCAAGGAGAGAAGTGATGTAGATTGAAGGAGAAATTTCCTAAGAGAACAACTTATCAGTGGAATGATTTGCCTATAGAAGTTGTGGGTGCTCCATCATTGGATGTTTTAAGAAGGAATTGGACAACCATTTGTCTGAAATGGTATAGGGTTTCCTACTTGAACAAGGGGTTGGACTAGAAGACCTCCAATGTGCCTTCCAACTCTATTGTTCTATTAAAAGAGGAAGTAAAAGAGACTTCATATAGAAAGGGAAATTTTTGTAGGCAGAAGTATTTTATATTCTTCTGTATATTTTGGATCAGAAAATTAGTGGAGCCACCTAAAAATTATGGTGAATCCCTTTTTTCTCCATCCCACAGGTAAGTAACACAACTAGGGAAGAGTGGTAGCTGAATGGGAGAATGGGATCTTTTTAGGAGCAAGGGCTGTAGGTTTTCTGTGCAAATTCCTTATTTGCTACTGAAAATGCATAGTATTTGATGAGCAGTGGTCCATTTTTGTGTAAAAAAAACTTTTGTGTGTCATGGTAGAATTAGCACCATCTACTAGAAGCTTTACATTAGAGCAACAAGCTCTGCTGACATGACTTAAACCAAAGAAACTCAAAGTGCTATTTCTTCTTGAAAATTCTTTTCCATTCAACTAAATCAGCAATATAAGCTTTTGTTACACTATCTTTTGAAATATGAATAAGGGGAATCTAGACGATTTGGCATCTGGAAAATTTGATGTTTTTGTCAAAGTAATGATAGTAGATCACACCATGCACTTCATCCCTTTCAAAGCTGTGTATTATGTCATGATGCCCATATAAAAATGCCCCAAGCTTACATCAAGATATGCAACAATCAGTTGTGGATGTGGTACAGCCTTCTTTTATTATTCTTTGACTGTCATTTGGATACAATTGGGATTGGAAGGCCTTCAGTGAAAACTGAGTTTATTGTTTCATCTTTTTAATGGCCTGCCATTGCTGCAATGGTCTACCAAGGATGGGGCAGTAGAAGTGGTCAGCTTTCAGGTGCAGGCATCTGGGTGTGTATTGTCTGTAACTCTAACTAATTAAAAGTGATCTTTTGAGGGCCTTTTAATGACCTGGGGACAAAACCTCTTACCTATCAAATGATGCTGAAGATGCTATCCAACAGACTGGTAATGAGTGTGAGTCACTGCTGCTGGCATGCCAATTGGGTATTTGGTATTCAGTGGCATATTGCAGTGGTAGAATTGGATCTGATGGCACTTCAGGGACATTTTGATACAATTTGACAAGTGGAATCTGCTGTGGGAGAACAGACGGCAGCTCTAGAAGACCAGATGGCAGTGGTATTCTTATCTGGAGGTATTGGTTTACTGGCAGCAGTAAGGGCAGGATAAACATTTAATTTTTATTTTTTTTCATGCTATAAAGTTTATCTTTTTAAAATTTATTTTACTGGCATGATTATTGTTCGAGAAAAGAAAAAAATCATTGCCTGGATTCATTTTCTGACCATCATTATTGCCTGTTTCAAGATTATTACTGAAAATAAATTTGTCATACGAGGAAGGAGGTTTTAAAAGGTTTTATCTGCTCTGGATGTCAAATATACTAGGTATGCCATTGCATTGCTATTTTATTGTTTTGATATCCTTTTTAACTGGTACATTACTGAAACCTAGTTATTTTCATTCATTTATTGCAAACGATTGGGGAGCAGTGTGGTGAGTTCTCACCTCACAATCAGAAGGCTGTAAGTTCGATCCTAGGTAGTGGCCAGAGGTGGGTTCCTGCCGGTTCGGACCGGCTCTATAGAACCGGTAGTGGGAATTTCCCCCCACTCGCCGAACCGGCAGCGATGGCTGGCTGGACACACCCCCAAACTGGCTCTCTCAGCGGCGCCACAGGCTGCACCATTTTGTTTTTTGCTTCTGCGCATGTGCAGAAGCTGTTTTTTGCTTCTGCGCATGCGCAGAAGCTGGGTTTTTAGCACTGCGCATGTGCGCGCGTGCACGGGGCGCATGAGGAAACAAACCGGCAGCGAGGTAAGCCAGAACCCACCCCTGGTAGTGGCAGATATTTCTCTCTCTGGGCACAAAGAGAAAATATCTGCTGCGAGATGCACGTAGGTGTCTGGAATGGCATCTGGCCAGTAAATGCTCAGCTCCATTCAGTCACTATGACTCCATCCTGATGCAAGGGATTACAGGGTTATTAAAAAGAAAGAAAAATGTAAACTGGATTGGGCTCATAGAAATATAGCTGACATATGGCTGGATTCTAGCTGAATCTGCTTTCTGAAACATTCTGATGTGAAATCCTTATGTGTATTTTATGATTACCTTAAGACATATCTAGCATGTGAAGGCTATTTTAAATTGTTTTGTCAAACATTTTACCCTTAATCTGAACATGTTCAGATTCATTGTATCATTCTGCTTTACTGTAGATGTGATACAAAAGTACCTTGTGACAGAAAAGTTAAGACACATTTGCACGTTTATCCCGAGACTAAATAAGGCACAGGAATCCCTGAAATCTCCTGCTAGCAACCAGCACCTTTAGGGCCGCATCTTCTCAATATATAAAAACTTGGACTATCCAAAAGGCCAAAAAGAAACCATGATAGGAATAGACTATTAATTCACTGCCTGCAGAAGTCCTATCCTCTTGGCAATTCACCTCTTCTAGTTTTGGAGCTGACAAAGATGTCAAAAGACAAAAATGTCTCTTCTCCTGCACTTCTGTCTTGCTTATCAGATGTTATTATATCCCTTAGAGTAAAGTATTAGATGTGCCCTGCATGCATAGTCTTTATAGGCTTTTTCAAAAAGTTCCCATTTCTTATTTTACCTCAAGTTGTCTCTATAGAAGAAGCCCAAAATGGCATAATTAAATTGTAAGATCTATAAAATAGAGAAAAATGTTATTCTGTTGAAAAGTGCTTCAAATGCATACAATTATTTTTCAAAATGACAATACATAAATAACTGGTCAGCGTTGACTTTACTGACATACATGGTACATATTACGGTAATAAATGTTTACAAACTACTTTATTTCACTGCTTTTACAAAATAGTCTTTTCAGTTAGAATCCAAGCATAATTAACATTAACCTATTGTATAATAAATAGATTTTCCTTGCAGTGTGCAAATATATGAGAAGGTCAGTTCAAGTGAAAAAGCACTAACAATGAATTGAGGATCTTCAATTTTCTGTCACTTAAAAAGTAATGATTATTAATAACCCCCAAAAGTCAAGAAATAGCATCCTCAGAAACTCATTCTGGATTAACTTGCCTCATAAACCTTTAAGGTGACAGCATTAGCTGATAGAATTCACAAGACCTGCTGTAGTAAGAGATATTTCTTTTACAGCACATACTTATCAAATCTTTGTTTCTCCTATGTTGCTCTCATAGTCTTTCATTCATCTCTCTCATCTAAACAAACATACTGTTTTATGTCATTTTTTTTTTCTTGAGGTAGAATATAATACATCCAAGAAAAAAGTCCTCTGTGTTTTTAATATTGAAGGGAGATTTAATGTTTCCATTCCCATCTTCCTTTCCTGGTTATCTTAAGATACTCAATTCTAATATTGACAAAAAGCTTTAAGCCTTCCAAACAACCATATACAAGGCAGCCTCATTGTATCACATTTCAGAGTGAGGTATCTTTGTGATAGAGAAGACAGCACGATTATTCAGGTTTGAAATATTTTGTTCTTGAAAAATATGCCAACCAACAAAACTAGAAGCATATGAGACTACAACAAGAATAATGTCTAAAGAGAGAGCAGCAACTGAATAAACATGGAGAATAAATATAGATTTTAAATGATTGAATAAATGAAACAGGGTTACTCTGGTACTGGAAGAACATGAGTTCATTGTAAAAATCAGAAGCTCACCTTGAGTATTGATAAGGAAGTGTAAGGGTGGCAAATGACAAAATGTGCCCCAATCTCATATATATGCTGTAACTTAACATTTTTACTGTATCTCTGACATCAGGATGCAAATATGTAATTTTCATGAAATATCACCATGCACTTCATTATGCTAATGTATGTGGTTTGGAAAAGATGGTGTTGGAAGTACCAGTAACTTAAACTATTGATATCTTCATTCAGAAGATAGACTAATAGTTTGGGATACATTGGAATGGTTCTTAATAGCACTCATCATTGAACAATTAAAGTCAAATAATATTTGACCTTGAATAAAGTAGCAATAACCAAATAATTTGCACAATGGTGGAATGGTCAAAAATTGCAAAGTCCTACTAGATGAGTGGTACAAGAAGGTTGTTCTTTGTTCCTTGTAGAGATAATGACTATGAAAATCTTGTCAGCTGAAAAGTGTCAAGCATTCCACTAAGCTATTGAGCCATAGAAGTATATAATTAATGCAATACAAGAACGACTGTCCAAACAGAATATAACAGAAACTGAAATAAAAATATTGCCTCTTTGTGATCTCTAGAATGATCATTGAAATTATTGAAAAAAGAAATAATTTATCAAAGAAAAGAAATGCTATAAACAATGCAAGCAGCTGCCCCACAGTAGCAGATCTATATTCTATATTGTGTCCCATACCTATTCTATGTCCTGACAACATTACTGCCATCCTATTACTAGAAGTGAGCAACTGTGTTTTAGATTTAAATGAATTTGAAAATAAAATCACACAGTCTTGGAATATATCAAAATTTAAGTAGGCTTTCTTGGAATCATATCAAAGCTGAAGCAGATGTATTGAATTTCATTATTGATTCAGAGACTCATATGAACATGGTGACAGGGTCAGTCCCTTAGCAAAAATTGATAACTCCTTTCCCAAGTGTTCAATATAAATAAGGAAAAAGGAGAGAAGGAAAGATCGTAGCTAACATCTTTGGCTTCTATACATACTGTGTTTTTAATAAATCAAACTGTTTTGGGATAGAGATGTTGAAGTAACATACTAGAGCAGTGTTACCTTGAACTTGGCAACTTTAAAGTGTGCGGACATCAATTCCTAGAGTTCCCCAGCCAGTATGAGAGATGACGTCCACACGTTAAAGTTGCCAACTTGGAAAAACACTCTACTAGAGGAGTGCTTTAGACTTCAATACTTTTTCTTAGTCTCTCTTAGAAGCAAAGATGGAAAGGGAGGATCTGTGGGACTCAGCTGTAAGTAATGAAAGATTGCTTGGAAAATGCAAGTCTGCCTGCTTCTACTTCTGCTCCCTATTCACTATTTCAACTGTCATTATAGCTCCCTAGATGTTGGTGCTAATTGAGCAGAAAACAAAAAAAGCTGTAAGCAGTGTTTCATTCATCACCATTTCCAAGCCCCTGCAGCTATCCTTCTGAAATACGCAAGTTTTTTGCCTAGAGTCATTTTTATGATATATGTCATTTTTATATAATATCCTATTAAAACAAGCTCAAAGGAGAGGAAAGGGAATCACTTCCCTCTTCCAGATTTAAAAACCAGTGTTCCTAATCTTCTGAAATATTGCTGGCTTTTTATCTAGGGTTTCTTCTACAGTCTGTGACACTTTATAACATTCTCACTTAGGAAAATGCACATCCTTTTTGGGGTTGTAATGTAAATCTACAGTAATTTATTAATCTGGAATTTAGCTAGTTTGATCCTAGCTAAGGGACACATTTGCCAGCTGTTTTCATTTAATTATGCCAAGAAAAAAGGTTTTTCTTGTATTAAAAAAGTAAAGTTAGCTAGAACAAAAACTCCCAAGTGTGAAAATATGCTACAGAGAAAGTTATAGCCACTTGTTGATTTCAATTTTTAGTCAAGAGTTTCATGTTTGTACAATAAGATTCAGATTCAGGCCCAAGTTGAGTTAAAGGGCTTCCAGATCAATCTGAATTGTATTAAACTATTTCCCAAATTGCCAATTCAGGATTCAAATAGAATATTTCTAGTGATACAACTAATTATGGGATATAAAATGCCACCAATTAAGTCTTCCAGGAAGGTCCTACTATCTCAGCTGTGGTTGTACACATCACTTTCTCATAATAGTACCTGTCCTGTAGATCTTTTCTCTCAGGTTTGCTAAGGCTTCTAAGCTTTGGATACATTTTAAACACAAACCGTTTTAAGTTAGTTTAATAGCCATTTCACTCCCTTTCATCTGAAAAAGAATCTGAATGCTGTCAATGTTAGTTTGTATTTGATTTGCAAACCACTTGAATATTATTTTCTATGAGAAACAATATAAAATACTTTTAATAAAGGGACAACTAAAATATATGGAAAATTGACAGATTGTTTATACATTAGAATATTTTTAATCAGTTGTATGTTGAATGACATACATTTACTATTGTAGCCACAAGATGTATGTTTGCAAGGACATTTTACTTAAAGTAGAACAGGAGGAATAAATACATAATGAACAGGCACTGAGCAAAAATGTAAGAAGGGGAAAAGAGAGAGAGAGAGAACTTTCTTCTAAAATGTGCTATGACTGTGAGAGCAGGGATGGCCCTAAAGAATACAATGTCCTAATCAAGGATCTAACAAGGATAAAACCACATTCCCACCAGCACTGGCAGGATAAGCTACTGTATGTAAACAGGGAGCACACTCCCTTGACTCATATTATCTAGTTGGAACGTCATATTATCTAATGAAACGTCTACAAGAAAAGAACCAAACTCTGTGAACTCCAAGGATTCCATAGTTCTATCCTGAGCTAAAGAATTTTTTTTTATTGGAACCACATATGGGTGTCAAATGCTTCAGAATCGAAGAAATTTGCATGTACACAAAACTTTGTCAAGGAACAACTATTTTTATGCATGAATGCCTACAATAGCTTTCCCTGCCCACAGCTGTCAGATACAAACCTCCAATAAACTGCACAGCTGTATGAAAAACAGCTCAACAAAATGATTGAAAAATGATAAGCTAATGATCATGGATGCTTACCCCAGACTAAACAATATTTTTCCACCCCCATAGTTCACCAGCTACCATCATCTCATCATTCTGCCCAGGTTTCCTTAGGATGAAGAAGGCAGTAGCAGAGTTGTGAATGGGAGCTCAGCTCCTCTACTCCCATTCTGTCTCAAATTATCTGAAATGTTTGCTCTGATATTTGTCTTTGGCATTTTGGCTTCATTAAGCGCACCTAAAGTAGCACACATTCAAAAGAGCCCAATCGCTCTCTGTGGTATAAATATGATTCAGCGGGCCAGGGTAGTGTTCCCAGCAGCCGCTCTACCCTAGGCTTCTCTCTGGCCAAATCAGCCCCTTTGTCCAGGCACAGCATCTCACCTTGCTTCTCAATGAAAAAAAAATATGCATATTGGCAAACACGTCTGAAAGCCGGGGAAGTATGTCAAAAAAGTCAAAATTGCACACTTGAAGGCCTGCCTTTTTTTATCTGCTTTATGTTGCTTTGATTGCATGGTTGCACCAACTCTTCTTCTTCCTTAAGCCCCTCCCCAGCACTCCTTGAAACAGTAGTACTTAATTTGCGGCCACATTTTCAGTGGGCATTGCTATTTTAGTTCCTATATGAGGAATGGGCCACCATTTGATCTTTGATCAATAACCCTAGAAAGAGTTTGAAATTGTGTTTTTAAAACCACAACATTAAAAATAACCAAGCTTTTGTTAATTTTTTCTAAAACACTGACTTCCATTGTGCTTTTGGCTGAGTGATTGCTTCAGCAGTTGAGGTTGCCACTGTTCCATGTCTGAGGCCCTCTGAGAAGGATTAATGCAATGACTTGGATGCCCTGCTTCAGGGAGTATTTTTGCTAATATTAGTTAAAAGAAGAAAGAAGAAAAAGGAATGTCTGCTTTCCCTCAATTGCAAATCCCTTGATTCCTCAAACCAAACCTAGATTCCTCAAACCTTATTCCTTTTGAGGGCTTCCCTAAATTCAGCACCTGAATGCAGGCAAATATCTAAAGCAGAACTAAAGAAGCTTAGCCCTTGTTCTAGTAAGTATGCTGTAAATCAGTATAATGTAAAACCTATTGGCCAACAAAGCCTGCGTTTAGTTTGATCAAAGATGGCACTGAATGCAAAGTCAATTTCCATATCAATTTGTTTGATATGGTTCCAGTATTGGCCTTCATGTAATTAAACAGTATTTGCTCACCATTTGACTTTTAAATTTGAATATTCTTTCAAGATATAACAAGAAATATTTCACATTTCAATTCTTTGGGGTTATTATAAAATACTCCATATTTTCTAAGCATATGTGCTCTGTCACTTGATTTCCTTATTGGAAAAGAGTTGGATTTCTTTTAAAAGCTGATCCTTGATAGGAAATAAATTTTCTTGTCCCTGAATCATTATCTGGCAGCTATAGTGAGCCTGTATATAGTTGATCATTCCTGATTGAGATAAGGTTGATATTGGGTGTACTGATACTTACCGTATATGATTTGCCACTAAAGGCAAATACTGTCAGTTGGGAATAGATAATGGACACAAGGCAAAGGTACTTTAGATAACATTGGAAGGAGAGGAGAGGAGTAAAATATTGGGCCAAAGTTCTCACTCTCTAACAATATTCATTGTGGTCTATAAAGGAGTCTTCAAATGTTTGTGAGGAGCAAGTGTGTTCTTGCCAGAGTGGTAGTAACATTCAGCTATGAAACTACTTGGTTTCAGACAGAAAAACTATGAAACTACTTGGTTTCAGACAGAAAAATGTCTTCAATGGTCCTAGCAAGAGAAGGGGATGAACAGTGCTTATGGGAATAAGTTCTTCATGTTCACTACAGGTTATGGCCCTTATACAGCCTTGGCTGATCTTGAGAAGCTAAACAGAATTGGCCTACTTGTGTACTACATGGATGTGAAAACAGTAAGTTTTCAGGCTGAGAAGTAAAAAAGAAAAGAAAATAAATATTGGAAAAATGCAATAGCCTAATATTGGAAAAATGCAATGCCTAAGTATTGTCAACAGAGATGTCTGCAGGTTATGGTTAAAAAAGTCAAAATGTTGTCGTGTTGGTGCAAATGAAAGTTTGCCTATTTTTTATGTCCATCATCTGTATGACACACATTAAAAAACATCTGAAGCTTCACTTGTGCCATTTCAGCTGCAACCTTGCCATTTCCCACCCCCACACTTGATTGTTAAGGAACCAACATATAATTACCAGGAGTCAATCTTTTATACAATGAGATATTGGCAACAACTCCTTTAAAAAATGGCTCAAAGCCCAAATTATGACAAGTTGACAGAGGTAACTTAGTACATTTCTTTGTTTTTGAGATGAAATATTGTTCTGCACTCCATTCTTTTAATTTTCTTTGTACTGGAGTACAAGGTAAGTGCCGTATTATAACTGCATTAAAATAATTTCGCTTCAGTATCTAACAAGGATTTAGCTATATGCAAGTTTATAAAATATTTAATAGATGGCACCTTTGATCTTTAACTACCCACATTAAAAGGGGAGGTAAGGGGAATTGTGCAGTCATTTCTTTTGGAAATGAAATTCCAAGCATGTGAGCTTAAAATAGTTTCAAAATACAGAACATTTGTTGCATGCGGCATTGGCCACTAGAGGTCTCTCTTGGAACAGCTTTCTTTTGAATTAAAGGAAGGCTCCTTTAAATATTTTACTCAAAAGAACAGTTTTAGCTTTTTGATTGGAATTCCTCCCTTTAACTTATGCCAGAGAAAGATATAATGCCTCCTTAACCAGTTCACCTGCTGATGAGTAGATGTTGGCTTGACTGAATGAATCATCTTGGATATTTTAATACACAATGGGTAGACTTTGGCACAGAAGTCTGAGCTTTCACCCTGGTTTTCCAAAGACTGAATATTCTGACCAGATAAAAACAATACAGTAAAAGTGCCTTACTGTTGAGAGACAGGCAGCATGAGACTTTCAGCTCCACTGAAAATGTTTAAGATTCAACATATACTTAGATCCCGTAATTGCAAGCACAAACCCTTTTTGACTCCTCTTCGAAGAGAAAGGTTGAGTGCATCATTATGATTTTACTTTACCCGTTTTTTTATAAAAATGAATTGGAAATACTTTATTGAAGGCACACATTTATCTTTTATTAAAAATAGTCATAAGGTTTATTCCATTGGGCAAAGACAGCTAAAAGAATGTAAAGTAGCCAGAATGGTATAAGTCATACTTTATTTCATTGTGAATATGACCAGGTCAAATATGCATAGTAGCAAATCATCATTGCTTAGTCTCTGAAGCTATCTGGAATCATTGAATCCCCCCCTGCTAGATTAGGGTTTGGAATTATTTTTCTTAGTCAGCAAATCCTTTTGCAAAGTTTTGGCAGGAACATTGTTTCATTTAGTTTATTCAATTTATGATCATAGAGCAATCATACAAAAAAAGAGATAAAGGCAAAGAAAAAGTATGCCTTCCAGATAAAACAACCAAGAAAACTAAACCATGCTACGGTCTTGCAAATGTCTATTGGAAATCTGGCTCTGCTGCAGAGCAGCAGCTACATTTTTTCAAAGAAAGAATAGGATGAAGGAAATACGGGACAATTTAACAGGGTACCTGAAAAAATTCACCTTCTAATATACCCCAAGGCATGCATTATTTTAAGGGTGACTTTAATGTCAGCTGATGATAGATCAATTTATTCTAAGGAGAAAGCAATTTTAGACTCAGTGAAGTTGAGATGACCTGCACTTAGCATGTCCACAATACCCTTGTGGGTTATTTACTTTTTCCCAATATTGTGTTTCCATCTTTACATTCTGAATTAATTTACGTTGCTGATACCATAACCCTAGCTAGCAGGATTTCAATAGAAAACCGCAATGTTGGTGTCAAACTAAAGTTACCTGCAAATGTTGGCCTGATGCTTTCATTGCTTCCAAAAGGAGAATCCAAAACATTTTCTGTCCTTCTACATCACCATAAACATAGAACATGTTTTTGTCTGAATGTACTTACAAACCTCTGTTGGTGAATCAAATCAGTTATCAATTTAAGGAGTTACAAAGGTTAAACAATTTTGTAGTCTACAACAAAGTTATGTTGTAGCATTTTTCTCTTGAATACTACAGGAAAATTTCAGTCAGGGATAAACAGAGGTAGACCACATAAAAACCTAACTGAATATCTGAATAACTGAACAAAATATCTGAATATGAATTCCCATAACTGCATACAAAATTACCTTTTCCCTCCAGAGATTTACATTTACTTGCACAGAATTAGACCATTTCTGTGCAATAAAAAGCACAAACTCTTCAGTATTTTGGATTGTCTCAACGTTCTGATACTGGCCATTGACTTGAGTAGATCAAAACCAACAGAGGAGAGAAAATACAGAATATTCTTAATACAGAATCCAGTATCAAGAAAAGGGGTTGGAGTGGGAAGGCACAGCTGAATAATTGTCCTCTGGGCCTCTTGAAGTTTTAAAAAGTCCCTGGGGAGAGCCTTTTATTTCAGCCTTAAGTAGGTATTATGAAAGATCAGCTGGGGTTCAGCAAAAGAGAAGGCAAAGGAAGCTGGGAGCTGATATTCAAAGACCCAATCTGCACCCTTCCACATTGTTTCACTATTTTCTTTAACAATGGCAACAATAGTTTCTTTTGTATTCCAGAGCTCACCAAAATGCATATTAATGCTATTTACTTTCTGAGTCTTCTAGCACTATCTATTTTTCTCTCTCAAAAAAGTAAGAACTTTTCTTGGCCTATTTGTAGTGCCCAGTCATTTATGTTAAGGGTGACTTTTGTACCATTTCTCACATGTGAACAAAAAGAAATCAAAATAGCCAATATTGTTTCTCCCTAATTCCCCTTCTCCCATCAAGATTTTTTGGTTTTGCATGTATGCTCCTTCTTGGATTTGTTTTCCTATTTTATTTTACCTTGCCTAATTATTCTGCTATACTTATATTATTATATATATATTTCTTTTCTAGCCACAATAAGGGCAGAAGGAACAATCTTGGGCATTGAAAAACTACTCTTAAAAATTTTGCCATGCCAAATTTTCAATCTCCCCAACTGTAGGGCTAGAATCTAGTACACGGGTGTCAAACTCGCAACATCACATTGTCGTCACATGACGTATCGCGACAAATAAAAGCTGAGATATTTAGCTAAGGAATATGCAACAAAGGAATTAATATGGATAACTGATATTTGGAAGAGAGGGCATCAAGCATAAAAAAGGGAAGAAACTGGGTGGGTTTTTAAAACTGTCTGTTTAAATAGCTATCCTGGGGGCCATCCTGCTAGGGTTCCTCCAAGCTGCCCCAAGGACAAAGGATTCTTTGAAGGTTTTTGAATCAGTCACTTGCAAGATTCTGTTGTTATAGTCAATTTCAATAAAAGTCATTTTAGCATTCCTGTGGAGCTCATTTCCAGGTCTGGTCTACCTAGTGGAGCTGACTTCAGTCCTGATTTTGTTTTACCTCCACTTTCTTCTTATAGTTCAATAACATTAGGGCAGAGGTGGGTTCCTCCCGGTTCGGACCGGTTCGCCTGAACTGGTAGAGACCTGCTGGTGATGTCATGATGATGTCACAGATCTGGTTCGGTCGGTGCCGGTCCGTAGATGCCGCCATCTTTTTTTAAAAAAAAAATTTAAAAAAAATTCTGGGTTTTTTTTTTCTTCTGCGCATGCGCAGAAGCTGAGTTTCCGGCACTGCGCATGTGTTGCCATCTTGTTTTCTGCTTTTTGGGGGGGATTTTTTTTTATTTTTTTGCACTGCGCATGCCGTGCGTGCAAAGCACGCACGTGCCCACAAGGTGCGGCCACGCGGCCCAGGAGGAAGCGAACCAGCAGCGAGGTAAGTTAGAACCCACCCCTGCATTAGGGAGGTGTGTGTCTTCCAAATGTTACCTTGTTCTGGATGTAAAATATGTTTCATCCCTTTTGCCTAGGCAGTGGTCCCTACATATCTCTGCCAAGATTATCTATCTTCCTCTCCTTACCAGCTCTTTACCCTGTCTCAAATTAGAGTGTTATTTATGCCAGACTTAGTATGTATAAATAAATAAATGCTATTTTTTTCTTTTCTGCTGATTGTTCAACCTAAGAACTCTTTTAATATGAGTAATGATAATATTACCCACTCAGTCATGTCTGACTCTTGGTGACTTTATGGTAAATATCAGTGCCTTGCCTAATATTCTAATCCCCAGTCACATTTTTTCTTAGTGACACAGAAAGATGAATTACAACAAGCTGCTAATTGTGACACATAATTCAGATTACCTGCACTGGCTAGCAATAAGTCTTTGGGCAGATGTCTGATCTGGAAATCTTAGGATTTGAACCTGGAATCTTTTATGAAAATCACAAAGATCTTTATCAGAGTTATGGTTCTTCTCAGTCTAAGGAAATCACTTAGTGTATTCTGCTTTTAAAAAGTTCAATTTAGTAAAGGTTTTATGTAAAACTAAAGTTGAGATTTTTCCAATGCTTTAAAAAGATCAGTGGGGGAAATGTCAGAAATTAATGGAATGGTGTGAGTGAATGAGTGAGTGAGTGAGTGAGTGAATGAGTGAGTGGGGGAGAAAATATAAAACAACATGGGACAGAGTATTGGGCAGATCCCTAGGACTGTTGCATTAAAACTGTTGCAATCACCCTATGTTAGTGGTGCCAGCAGATATTTGGAAATTTGCATTGTAACTTTGGAAAGATTCCTTTCTGCCAAAATCCTATGGAAAGGTATAGAGCCAGGATAGTTATTCCAACCCTGAATGGGCTTGTAATCCATGGCAAAAACTAGTGGAAGCCCAGTTGGGTAGACAGCACTTCTCTCCCTGCCCCTGAACAGCCTTACACAATGCCTGGCACTTGATAACAAGCAAGTTATAAAACCAATTACATTTAAATAAACAGATATCAATGCTTCAAGAGTTATGAAATCCTATATAAATATACAAATATTGGAAACTGGGAAATTGTTCAAAGAATGAGATTTTTAGAAATGCAAGTAGAATTGAAAAACTAAAGCCACAATTAAATCTAATTTATTTCTCTTCCTCCCCCTCCACACCCTACATAGTTGTACTGATTTCAGGTTTCAGTTTTATTGTATTTCTCTATATATACTTTTTTGTTAAATCACAGCACAGTCTCAAATGTAGTTTGGAAGCAGGCCTGACTTTCACTAGATTTTAGCTTATGTCAAGCAGGCTTAGAATACTGCTCTTTTAATGCTACGTTTGAAATCTTGTGCATTTTTACTGCCATAAACCTTCTAAAATGGCTTTTGCAGTAGTGATACAATAACATAAGACCATATGCTTTGCTTACAAAGAAATCTTGGCATAAATACATAGGAATATTAAAGAACAATTGCCTTTAGCAGCCAAGGCTGTTAAATAATCCACAAGCTGTCATCAAGAATTGAAATCTGCCTGCATATTTTTGGTATTATGTTTGGCTGTCTAATCAAAACAATATGTAAACTGTTGGCAAGTAGAAAGGTAAACCAAGCCAACCTTGTTTACAAGTTACATCTGTGTTCCTGGAGATTTTCTGAAAAGCCAAAGCAAAACACAAAAATAGTATTGCAATGAAGCAATGTCTTTGTTCTGGATATAAATTCTCCACACATCACAAGTGATTTCTTTACTTGCATATCTTTTTTCCCCCCATCTCCTCCTCAGCTCTCCCATCAACATTGAATGAATTTTCTCAGTTAGGGCATCTTATATGCATCTCTAGATTATCTCTGTCAACATAAAATACCAACATAAAATACCAAATGTAATTGTAAATGTAAATGAGAATTCTATGTGCCCATTATTTCTAAATTCTGATGGATTTGAGTCTGCCCTCACCTACAATCTGCTAAAGGCCCAAAGGCCGAGTTAGGCAAAAGGTGGCAATCTTCTTTGTGATATTCACTGTAGTAGTTATTCTTTATGTGACTCACAGGTAGGTGGTACTAATGCCCAAACATCTCACTCACAGTTCACAAGCTATGTTTTTTTTTAAAATATCTCTGATGGTTTTTATATTGTGATATAACTTTAATCGTAATTTTGCTTGTAAAATGCCCAGAGCAACTTTTTGTGACTATATAAATTTGCTAAATAAATAAATCTATATATATAAAAGCGAAAACCACTCACGCATTAATCACGAAATCTCCAGAACCGTAAAGCCTACAAACTTGAAATTTGCCACGTATATTCCTCTTGGCTTCTAGGTGCTCACTAAGAAAGGATTTTTCAAAATGACCATCGCAGCATGAGTATTTCTTATATTAATATTAACAAGCTCTGATGCTAAGGAGTTCTACTCCCCCCTCCCCACCTGAAAAGAAATCTGATCCAAATGCAAAACACAAGCAGAGGAGTTTCAGTTTTGCTTTTGCTCTCACAGAAGTACTGTAACATCAGTTAAAGGGAAAAGAGGCAAAAAAACGGAGGAAAAGATTTACAGATGCGATTAATTAGGAAAACACACGGGAAGCTGCCTGTTTCTCTCATGGCCAGTTCTATGTGGCATGCTCCAGAGTCAGTTCACCTGGCAGCCTGGTCATCCTCCAGCCAGAGAGCAAAACCAGGAATGTTGTTTACAGGGAGGTCCTGAGCAATTATTCTGAGGGATGAATTTAAAGTCTATGCTATGCAAATAATGTCTTCATCTGTAACAGAAACTTAGCTTACCATCTCTAATGAAATAATACAGTCCCTTTTTTAACTACTCATTAATTTTCAAGCTTTAGGTGTCAATTTATCAAGCCCCATCACATAGTTTTGTAGCGAAGCACGAGTATCAGCTAGTAGATATATAAAATCCCTTTACAGGGTTACTATTAGCACTCCTGATATAGAGGTACAACTAATTTTTGCAAATATCGCTGTAATTTTATGGATGGATAGAAGAGAGGAACTCATGCAGGGTTCATTACTGTTGTGGTATGTAGGTGGTAGGATTTTTTTAAAACCAGTTTTTAACTGTTTCGTGTTTGTTAGTGCTACTCTTTCAACTTATTTCATTAGCTACGAGCAGATCTATACTTTCTGCTTGGCCCATTGCCAATACAGGCCAGACACTGCTTCCAGAATGCAAAAACAGATAATTTGTCTTCCCACCACTCCCTGGTGTCTCCCAGCTTCAGTTCAAAACTGCTCTTGTTCGACTTGAGCTATCTTGACTCTTTCAAAATGGTTTGTATACAGCACTTTTCTTATAGTAGCAAGCAATCCCAGTTACAGCTGCAGGCACTCCTTTTCCAGCAGGGCTGGTGGCTGCTCCATTCAGCCATTTCATCCTGTGCTGCTAGGCTAATATGTTCTCAAGATTTTATAATTTTGCAATGGATCCAAGGATGGCTGATAAATCAAGGACCTATTCTCCCAAGCTAGAAGCTCATGCTTCATACAAACTTTACATCTCCCAAGGAGCATACTGTTGTAAGGAATATCCTTCTGGGTTCAGTTCCAAGTGGGGAAAAAGACACTGGATTCATGGAAGTTGCTTGGAAAGAAGGTTTAATGGTGGACAGGAGCACATGGCAGGGGCTCCTGAACAGAAAAGGTGGATCACATGCTTCCAGATGTTGGGAGAGGAGAGAAGGGAGGAAAAGATGCTGAGTCTCTTGGTTTTATGACCTCTGCTGGGCCCCACCTCTTAGCTTCCT
>QLTV01004257.1:1875758-1899121 GCA_003457575.1 Thermophis baileyi | reverse complement strand
TTGTCTTGTGTCCCAGGCTAGTTTGAGTGCTGGCTGATGCAATCTTCCCAGGTGCCATGTGGTGAAATGGGCAGAGGGCTAATCCTATCTTTGATATGTAGAATAGACTGCCCATTGACATAGGTGGGGGGATGCGTGAGCTGGGCCATTCCTTGATGGCCCATTGAAAAAGGTGGGGGGATGAGTGAGCTGGGCCATTCCTTGATGGCCCATTGACAAAGGTGGGGGGATGAGTGAGCTGGGCCATTCCTTGATGGCCCATTGACAAAGGTGGGGGCTACTAAGAGTGAGTCTGTTTCCTTTCTAAAAGCATGTTTCTCAATTTCTCTAGGGATATTCTATATAATTCTGCCTTTTTAATTTTTCCTAGGATATTTCATTTTTCCAGGAGAGGGGTGGGTGCTAACTTTCTACAATACTAATGGTTTATGTCCAGGCTGGGTGAACCACATTTTTCCACCCCCTGCTCATAATACTGTAAATATTCCCTTCCCTTTCTTTTCTATATATGTAACTTCTTTAAGTTGCAATGTAAGAAGATTCCTTCTTTGTTTCTATGAAGCTAAGCTGTTCAACCTTGCTGCAAAGTTTCCATGACACTTCCGCCCTTTTCCTATTGTTATGGCTATTTGTAACATCAAAGCAATGGTGAACACAAGAGAAAAGAAAGGGTCTGTGTTAGTGTCAAAAGATATAATGTGGGAAGGAGGGGAGAGAGTGAAGGTATGTATGAAAGCAAAGTAAAAGCATAAGGACCAGTGAGAAAGGAATAATTACTGAATGCACTGAAAATGTTACCTAGTTGGGTAATGAAACATCTGCAAGAAAATAACAAGCTCAAAGATCATCAATGACTTCACAAAGGAAAAGGTAAGTAGGGTAGACCAATCCATATAGCAGCCAATCACTAGGCTTGGCTTCCCTGAATGGATGGGAAGGACAAGCAGGAGGATTGTCAATTGGGTCTTGCAATGGCAATCATTTGAATGAATGCCAGCCCAGTCTCATAGCCAGCATATAGAAATTCAGACTGAAGCCATGAACAGCATAGCAGACAAACTGTGCCTGTTCTAATGCAGGTTTGTCCCAGGTCTTTCAATACTAGTTGAAAGGGAAATAAAGGTAAAGGAGGATAGGCACTGGGATGGCAGAATGCCTTGTTTTTATCAAGATCTTCACTGTGGGTGTCCCATTCTTCAGCCAAATCTTCCTCTTTATTTCTTCACACTGAATTCAAATCTTTTGCTGGAACGTCAGTCAACCTGCTATTTGGGAGGCAGGCAACACAACATATGGATGCCTTACAGTCATTTTAGAATCCAGCTCCTGAGCTTTTATATTTTAAAAAAGTTGATTTATTTTAAAGATTTCTTCCTTTTCATGTAAAGAACTTCAAGGTAGTCCACAGTCGTCATCCTCAATAAATTAAGGTAAAACTGGAATGGTACAATGCAAGTCATAGGACATTAAAAAACAACAACAACCACCTTGATTTCTGTCAAAAGTCTTTTATGATATTTATTAAAATCTTAAGATTTCCCCATCCTACTGCAACTTTTTAAATCACTCCCTATTTAAGAAAAAAAATCCCAAACACTATGTTGTGAGCTGCAGTTGAAAATGAGAATGTCAAAAAGAATAGTGCCATTTTAAGTACAAAATGGACCCAAATGAACTGCGGTCTCCCTTTTTAGTCTCCAGCTATTAGTTTTCACAATGTTGCAAGTTTCTATTATAACACTTGCCTGCCTGAAAAACTCTGGAAAGACTTTGGTTTCCATGGTGACACTTTTCTTTTTTCATACATATTTATCATTTAGAAGCAGGAAACCCACCTTCATTTTTTTTCGATCAGTGAATGCTACTTTTAGCACTTAATAACCGAAGTCAGCGCTGATTTATTTTTTGTGTCAGTGTGTCTTAAACATATCCCTCCTATCAATAAAAACTCATGGAGTGGCACAGTAATTTTCGTCTAAGTAGTTTATTTTAAACATGTCTTCTGAAAACATTCTTTGTCTATCTTCCCCTCTAAACAGAAGTGTGTTCCCTTCTTAAACTCCTTTTCAATTAACACAGATACTTGGCCAGGTTTCTAACTATTGCATCCTGATCATGCCAAATATCGTCTTTAGCTGGGCACAGAAATATCACTGATTTTCCCGTGGATTTTTTTAGTGAGAATTTTTTTTTTTAAAAGACAATTGTAGTAACAATTTAACAAGAAAAAAATCATGTTCAACCTTTCCCTGTTAACTGAAGGCGAATAATATGGACCTTTTAGATTTTACTTCACTTGAAGTGAAGCCTGCTTTTGAATTCGAGTGTAATTGTCTATTTCATAACCTGGAAAAACAAAAATGTTATGTCTACACCCCATGTTCACACCCCCTGTTCACACTCCTTTTAACTGTTTGTATGCTATTGCTGTATGTTAAAGAAAATAAGTTAAACTGCAATGGGTTACAACTAGCAAGCATACTGAAAATTCAACAGTATGATATATTTCAGAAGTCTCCTGTGGCAGAGGTGATTTTTTTCACCCTCTGGAAAAAAAATGGAAATAAAAGGAATTGATCCCATTGTTCACTTCACCCAGAAGTAAGATCATTTAGGTGTGTCTTCATGCCCTTGCTTATCATTAAACCATTCTGCAATAAGTGAATCTATTTTCTGAGTGGTGATTCAACCTTTTTTTTAAAAAGTCCATTTACAGGGTTCCAATAACACTTTAGGGTCAAAAGTGGGTCAAGCAAGCTAGTAATCCGGTGGGCTTCAGTCGGACCTTTGGGCTGTCCCTTCCTGTTCCATCTCCATTAATAAGGACTCAAGCACTAAATTTGGGAAATGTGAAATAATGGCCACCCAACCAGACCACTGAGGGTGACCAAGCAGAAGGGTGAATGGCAGGCAGATGCAGTGCTATTGCGACCCAAAACTTAATGAGCTAAGGACCAGGTGGAAAGAATGACATTCCTTTTAAGGCAGAAAATAGCCATTAATCATTGGGCCAGATAATATATTGACTTTGGGGATGTTTTTCACATATACCCTATCATCATCTTACAAACAAATGGCTGATTACTCAAAGTGAGGCACAGTATTTATTTATTTATTTATTTATTTATTTATATATTTATATTTATATGTTCACATTTCCAGTAAACATTCCTACTAGTCTTTATATCCAGTACAGTTGCAGACATGAATGTCAGAGTCATATTACCTGTTCTGGTCCATTCTGTGGGAAGAAAGAAAACCTGCTTTTGGCTATGAGCAGTTAGTGCTAATGCCTGGAAAATATTTATATTTATATTATTTATATTTATATTTATATTTATATTTATATTTATATTTATATTTATATTTATATTTATATTTATATGCCACCCAACTCCCAGGGGACTCTGGGCTATTGGGACCCAAAACTTAATGAGCTGTTTACTGTTTAGACTAGAGCAAAGAGGTCCTAGTATTCCATAAGGCTTGGGTATGTAGTGGTGTGTGGAAGACATTGCAATAACAGTGGTTATATTTTTATACAATCAGGAACACAATAGCAACATTGTCTTAGATATTTAAAACATAACATCTTAGGATTTTAAACCCATGGAAAGTTTTCAGGCTGCTCTGGGCCAACCCCCATGAAGAGGTATCTAGAGTTTACCTACTATATTCCGGCTATATTTCTGGGAAGTTTATGCATCAAAAGACACATGTGCTTTGTAACTTAATAATAACTGTGCAAGTTACAAGAAGTTGTTCTGCCATGAACAAATAGCACTAAAGTTAAAAATATTCCCTGATTGTATTTTCTAATTTTCTACATATTGGAAATACAAATCAGAATGCTTATGAAGGGTATTTCTTCCATATGTGCTTTCCACCCCCTTCTTTCACATGTGCTTTGTGTTACAGAGCAGACTTATAATAATATAAATTATTTGTAATAATAGAAATCTAGCCAGCTTCAGTAATGGCTTCTTTTGAAAATAAGCTCAATATAAAGGAGGAATAAGTGTTTTAATGAGTTAGTGCTACTTTAGTAAAAAGAGCAGTTGGAGAGATTTTAACATCTGAAATTTTATTGTAGGCCATAATTATAATGAAATTTATTTAGAAGGTCCATTACTTAGCTTGCTTTAGAATGATCCATTGTATTTCTGTCCTTACTACAAGCATTTTCTTTTTCTTTTGTCAAAATGTGGATGCGCCTATCATATATAACTTGTTCAGTCCAGAGTGTGATAACATCTCCTAGATTTATTTATCTTCTATTGTACAGCTGAGGTGGTCTTCATATATGCACTAATAATGTTTACATTTATAAAATGGAACACAGACATTCTGCTGGAGTGAAAGATTGTGAGGTCAACAAAACACAGAAATTAGATCGTTTATCTAAGTTGACTGCGATGCAGTGAAATTCACAGACCTCGATATCTATCTTCTCATTGTGCAACTGAAGCCAAGATGTTACTTAGTTAAGAAGTTTCTTCATTGTCTACCTTTTCAGTACTTAAAACAAACAAACAAAAAAGAATGAGTACAACTTATCTGTTAGTTAAGATACTGAACACTTGTATAAATAATCAAGCAATAATTCTCACATTACTACTATCCAGGGTTCTTTTCTATATCAGTTTATCTGCTGAAGAATTTTTGCACAGTTAGTGAAACATCATTTTAGATTAGTTTGGACATATATTAGTCCAAATATTACAATTGTGTAGAGTTGTAACCAGACCTGTTGGGCTCAATATGGCCATGTTTCCCCTTGATAAACTCAACTAAAACATACCCAGAAGCTTTAATATACAGAGAAAGGGCCATATGATGCTTTAATGATTTTTCCTTCATTACTAAATCTCTCTATGGAGTCTATATAAAAAAAAGATTTATACTTCCAAATTTAGGTTAAGAAATAAACGTATTATCATTGGCATTGAAGTCCCAATCCTTCAAAAGTATAAAACTTCCTGGGACAGTGAGAGTCTACATGTGCTGAACTTCAGAGTGTAAGAACTCCAACATCTTGTAGCAGAGATTCTAGAAAGACCCATTTGATTACAAAGGCTTCCTGGATTTAGCTATCCAGATTGAACAATAATTATTTGGAATTATTTCTTTATTGTTGTTTATTATGATTTATGCTTGGATTTCTAGCACACATTTCTAAACAATTGAAATTTATTCTCCAAACATAAACATAAAATTGAATCTGAATTCCTGCTGGAGCTTTTGATTTTATCTACTGTTTTCCTGCACCCAAAACAGAACAATCCTGATAAAGAACTTCTGAATGACATCCTTCTAAGATTTAACCAATATATCTTTGGAAAACTAGTAAATGGATCTAAATAATATTTACAGAAATGCTACTGATATTAGTGTTATTTCTGTAACATGGAATTTATATTTTATATCTGGATAAAATGTTGCATGCCTGTTGCCTGGAGCAACTTTTCAAAAAGTCCAGCACTTTTCCCTTTTCTCCCAATTGCCCAATGATGTTATTGGACTAAACTCTTCGAAGTATTCATTACTTTCTCATGGGAAGGGATTTTTTTGAGAGGGCTAGGTCAATTTTTTTCTTTCTTCCACAATCACAGCTCATGCTAAGAAGTCACATTTAAAATAAGAGTTGTTTTAAACTTGTACCCTAAACTATCTGTCAGATAGGTCTGAAGATTATTTTTGTACAGCATAAAGGTGATTGTTGCCCATGCAACAATTCCTTTCTGTATGATGTTGATATATGCCATTTGCATTTCCCAATATTGCTTTTCCAGTTCATCCTTCTACGTACAGAAATGTTGTTTTTGTAGATTTTGAAAAATAGAATCTGAATGCAGAACTTTCTAAAAACTTTAATCATTTTAAATTCTCATTTATCCCATATGTGTTTGGGATAAACATAAATTCATCACAAGTACTGAAATGCTTCAACATTTGACTTAATTCTAAAGAATCCCAGGAATTGGAATTTGATGGGGTACTGAAAAATCTAAGTTAAAGTTCTACAATTCTATTTGCTATCTTTACTTCCCAGGATTCCCTAGGAAAAATGAATTGCTCTTAAATCACTTTAAGGATTGGGCATGGATAGGCCAGGTATAGTTGCTTCATGATCTTTGATTGCATTTGTGAGTGTATGTTGCTAGCTTAGAATAAATATTGTGCAAAGGTACAATGCCAGGCTCCTGAGAAAAGGGTATAATCATATCCTTGATTTAAAAAAAAACATGCATTTCTTATAATAAAATTATCTCATTTCCCAAATCTAGGCTTGATGAAATCCACATGCCCTGGTATTTTTAGGTTTTAGATAGTGGATGATGAGCTAAATCCCACAAGGTATTGACCCCAAGGTCTTGCCAATTCATCTCCAATTTCTGATGCCAGATACTAAGTTGAACAAACAGATATGAATGTTTAATTATTCATGTCTATAATTATCTTTCTTTACACGCAGAGACACTTCAATGTTGCCATTTTCAATTCACAATTCCACATACTTCCTGCACAAAATTACTTTCCACTATTCTATTTTTCCAATCAGTGCCCAATTTCTCTTTCTCTGTCACAAAGCCAAGCAAATCAGCCCTGATTCTTCCAGGACCGGAACTCTGAAATCCAAAGAAACACCATGAAATTCCAGTTTGCAATCTGAGTTTGGAGAGCAAAAGAACCTAATGTGGACTATTTAAAACTTCAATTGGGAAAAAGAAAATAGTAAAAAATTATGAGAAAGTTCTCTTTTTTCAGACCTGGATGAAAATAAGAGGGTTAGCAGACCCTTTAGAGGACATTCATGATGCTCAGTTTTGGCCAGATATCGTAAAGGATATCCACTATATTTTTGGTAAGGCTTTTTTTTTTGTTTGCAAAGCAAGGCCGAGATGTAGGAATGAGTAAAGGACAGCACTGTAACCACCAAACTATCCAGCCAAAAGCCCAAGTTATGTTGGTTAACCAAAGCAGGAAATGTCATATCTTATCTTAAAAAATAAGAAATTTTAAAGAACTATAGTCAATGAATTTTTCATTTGATTTTCTTAGTGCCAAACTTGGCATGACAATGAAGCTCAACCATCGATCTACTCTGATGGGATTTTTGTAACTTTGCTGCCTCTAAACACTGGATTTTGCTTGCAAACAGAGGATTGTCTTAATTTATTGACAGGCTGGGACCTTCCAAGAAAGGATTCCATCATGTACATTCATATCCATATATTTTTTGGATATATGTATTGGATTTTTTTCCTATGGAAATTTTTAAAAGCCCCTCTCACTTATAGGACTCAATTTTATCTTGCTGGGAATATTACATGTTTGTTTGTTTGTTTTAAATATTTATATAGCTGCCCATTTTATGTCAAAATCTGAGTAAGTTCCAACCAGAAGCAGAATGCAAAGTTAAAGGGACATAATGAGATTCAATGCCAGGGAGATAGACAAGCCAAAAGAAGGACGGTGACACAGAAAAACATCATTTGTTAATCTGCTAGTATATGTTTAGACTACCGTAGTATTTATAAATAGTCTAACTGCTAGAATCTTACTTTTACATTCAGCATGATTGTGGCAGGTTTGTAATAAAATGTAACTCATACACAGACTTGTGGAGTTGACAGGCAGACCAAAGATATATTGGAACTGGGTTGGATAAGGGTGGTAATTTTGCCTTTCAGAGATCCACCCTCCTGTGTTTTAAGGTCTTTTAGCAATTTTAATGACAAGTCTAAGGAACGGAGTTAATATTCAAGAATACCTTACCTGTGACCAGGACTCTGCTCCTGAAGTATAGTACAGGGTTCTTGATAGTGTAACAATGCTTGACTGGCAGATTCCTACCTGAGCTCCTGGAGTTCTGCTGGTGATGAAGTCCTTTTGATATTGATTGACTTCATATCCATGAATGATAGTGAGGGTCAAGAACTTTAGAAAATATCTATTCCTCCCCCCCCACAGCTGATAGTTAAATTGTCCTCTTTACAGGAAAACGTGAGGGTTCAAAGAAATAACCTCCTGTCAACTTGCGAGAGAGAGAAAGAGGGAGGCATTGAAATTGGTCTTTTAGCTAGCATATGTAGTTGATGTTCTTTTATTGATAAAGCAAATTTTACAGAATAAATGTAAAGGCTGAATAAAGTCAGCATCAAGATACACTTCTATTTTACTCCCTTTGAATTGATATAGGATGTGACTGGGTGGTTGGGTTGAGAAAGGGTGACCTACACAGACATACAAAACTGGTGGAGTGTTTTTCTTGTGCAATTTCATAAGACTTCATGAGAAGTAACTAATCAATGGATAATATAGCCAATTTTACTCATAGCCTGCCACTGGGCATTGACTCAAATTCTGCCTTTAAGTATATAAATTCATAAAGTTCAATAAAAACATAATTGTTGCCCTATGGATGTATTTTTGACCCTCTCTAAAGCCAGTTTGTTCTGCAATGACATTGTTCTAAATCAACCAGTCAACCAATTTACCTTTAAAATGTCCAGCATACAGCTTATGTAGTGGAACTGTTTAACAGATTAACAGAGTTGGAAGAGACCTTGTAGGTCATCTAGTCCAACCCCCCCCACCCAAGCAGGAGATCCTACACCATTTCTGACAGATGGCAGTCCAGTCTCTTCTTGAAAGCTTCCAGTGGTGAAGCTCCCACAACTTCTGAAGGCAAGCTGTTCCATTGGTTGATTGCTAACAGAAATCACTGACAGAAAATTTCTCCTTATTTCTAGGTTGAATCTCTCCTTGATCAGTTTCCATCCATTATTCCTTGACTGGCCTTTGGGTGCTTTGGAAAACAGGTTGACCCTCTTCTCTGTGCCAGCCCCTCAATCTAACAGTGATAGATTTGCCCTCATATTTTAGGAAATATGAGCTATGCGATCTGAGTAAAAATATTTGCCAGGATTGAGGACCATTGTTTGTTCTTAGCCTTCAATAATTTCACAGGGAGAAAGTTTTGTCAGGGCTTTTACTTGCTTCAGCTGCATGGGAAAAAAACCCAACAGGAAATTGCAACCTGATAGATCTTCTGGGCAAAGCAATGTAGTGTTGCTGAAGTTAGTGTTGTCCTGGAATTGAGCCTCTCCACACGGTATCTGATTTTTATTAGGTTAGGGTTAGGTTAGGATTCCCAAAATGATTTAAATTCCATTCCCAAATGTACATCCCAAGCTTAAGCACCCATTCTTAGTGGCCAGGTATCTCTTTATCTCCTGTGCAACCTTAGAAAACTTTTACATTAGCTGTCCTTAAAAGGGGGGGGGGTGTTCAGCGAGACACCTACTCAATAGCTTCTTTGCTCCTGTCTATTGGGAGAAATTAATTCAATCACTCACAATCTCTTCCATGGTTGTAAGTCAAGGACTACCTGTAGTTCCATTGTAACCACTTCCTGATTACCAGCAGGGATGATGCCATCTGAATCAGTGGTGGGTTGCTGCCAGTTTGGACCGGTTCTTTAGAACCGGTAACTCTGACTCCAAGCTGAGAGAGAACCAGTTCTCTGTATCCGTGAAAGTAGGCCCGCCTGCCCACACCTGGGTTATACTGACCTTTATCTCTGCTTCCGAAGCCCAGCTGAATAGGGGCGGCAGATTGAATTGCCGCTCCGCAGCTGTTTTCCGTGCTCCTTGCCTAGTTTGCAACGCGGAAGTTCTATTTCCTCTGAACTGTGCACGCGCGCAGCGAAGCGTGCACTCAGCGAACCGGTTGTAAAGCCGGTAGCAACCCACCACTGATCTGAATGAAGGAATATTCTTCTGCAGTAGGGGAAAAAAATCTCCAAAGCATGATATATTGGGGAACTCTAAAATCCCTATTGAACCAGATGAGAACACAGTCTTAAGAATTCCTGGAGTATTGCAGCTATTGACCATGTAAGGGTGCTGGAAGTACAATAACTCAGGGGTACAACATACCTACATAATGAAGGGTTCTTGGTACTTTCTGAGTTTGGTTCTTTTCTTGCAGACATTTCATTACCCAAACTAGGTAGCATCATCAGCTAGCAATGATGATGTTACCTAGTTTGGGAATGAAACATCTACAAGAAAACAGCCATGCTCAGAGAGCACCAAGGACCCCTCATTTCCCTGAGCCAGACATTTTCCTTTATTGATACATAAATAAGCCTGATTCAATCCTTTTAGGCTAAGTAAAGATATGTCAGAATTGTGTCTGAAACTTGAAACATGACACTTTCTATTACCTATAATTATTTGTGATGTGTTTATAGAAGATACAGTTCAAAGCACTGGGAAACCATAAAATTATTCTTCTGTAGTTAGTCCAACTGAGGTAAAAGGCTGCTCTCTATGTTCTAAACATCACTATTCAAATATTGATATCAAATATTTTGTGCCTATATCTGTCACAATAATATGAAATAGGATCACTTTATGTGGAGTATTTTTTGTATTCAATACTTTTCAGTACTGTTATATTTAAAATGAATAACACATATCCATTTTTCCTAAACACGTACTTCTTGTTTAAAAAGTGTGAACTGTGGGACATAAGTCTATTTTAATCTATTATACATTTACAGGTATTTATGCTAAAATTGGTCTATGAAATTCAATGTGGAAGGCTGCAATTTTTTTTTTTGCTGACAGAGAGATTGGTGTACAAAATAGTTCAGGGGATGGAACTAATAATTGTTTTAGATTCTCTTGGGCTAGAATTGAATTTTATAATTAAAAGCAGAAGATGTTCCAATTCAAATAACACTGACACATAACATGGCATAATTTTTACCATCTGAACAGTTTCTAAGTTTTATTTCCAAACAGTCAAGTAAATTAAGTCTACAATTTAACACAGAGTTAAGTGTAGTCAAGGTTATTCACTATGACAAAAAATCCTAATAATGTCATCCTGTGTATTTACTTGGATGTAAGTGCTAACATATTTAATGGGATTTTCTTCACTGAGTATAGATAAGTTTGTAATTTGATTTTTATTTTAATAAAATGAATCATATATCTTATAAATATATATGGAGGTGGCAAGAAAAAAAAGAAATCTCAAATTTTATTTTAAAAACCATTTTTAACTTAGGTTTATATAAATGAAAAGAAATACAAACTCTATATATTGTACTTTACTCCTTTTCTTAAAATGTTGACATATAGGAATAAATCTTCAGAACAAAAATTAAGCTATTTCCTATTGCTGGGGTGTCCAAATGACTTACAATGGTCAAGCAAACAAAAGCATGCTGGGTATTTTCCAAGTTAAAACATATTAAAGCATATTAAAACATATTCATCAATTACACTGCACAAAATAAAGGTTGTCTCAAAAAATGAAGGTTCTCATTGTGCAATTTAAGTTTTAAATCAAAGTTGACAAGTAAGCCTAAGATATCTCTCTATATGACCCATGGGGTACCTTTTGCATATATAAACACAAATTAGCATTTCATGGCAATTTGTTAATTTAATTAGGTATTTTCAGGATTTATTTCTAGTATTACTTAAGCAGAACTCCCCTATTTCAGGCTTTTAGCTAAAGGTCATATGAGTGAATCTTGTTTTGCCAGGTGGATGTCTAACATATACAGGACTTTGATAAAAAACAGCTGTAGCTGCCTGATACCAGCTATGGCTGAACTGCAAACAAATATATCTTGGCCCAAATACTTGCCACATCTGCCAACAATTAGTTATCTATCAGAACTGGAAAGCAACACAGAATAAACATGATCTGATTTCAGAATAAGCAAACAAACAAGAACCTCAGCATCATTATTCATCAAGTGGAGGTGAAGTTACCCAATGTGTAGACTCAGGCTCAAATCTGTCAACTGGTAAAGTTTATTGGGCAGTATTAGATAACAAAAGATCTGATGGTCTGAATGCTTTACAGATGTTCTGGGACTGAAAAAACCAATCTGTCTTTGGGCTCTTCAGGGATATCAGATATGAGTGTCATGCTACCTTCCATATCACCCTAAGCATGCCTGCATCTCTGCTTAATCTTCTTCCTTTGTTCAGAATCTTCTTCTTTTGTTCAGAACAAAATTTATATTAACTTTATTAAAGTAGCATGTTCCAGAGGTTAGCAGGCTTTCTGTCTCTTAGTGTAGGTTTTGGTTCTTCAACTTAGTTTTGGGAAGTCAGAAAACTTATAGACTAGTCTATTTAGCTTAGTACTGCCTGCCGTATTTCTATGTTCTTTATCTTCTCAATATACATAAAGCTTTTGGGAACTGAATTTGGCAGAGCACTGAAAGCAAATTGACGTCTGTTGCTCTTGGCATTTCTCAAACATGGCTCTAAGGCTCAGGGACATTTTCCTCCATCAGTTTACTTCCTAGAGAGACAGCAATAACAATTTATTCCTTTCAGGGGTGGGCTTCAAAAATTTTAGCAAGGGGTTCTCTGCCTGGTTGCTGGGTGGGCGTGGCCATGGTGGGCGTGGCCTAGTCGGCCTCCTGCACCACGGCGGGGGGGCCTTTTTGCCCTCCCCGGGCTCCGGAGGCTTTCCTCGAGCCTCCGGCTCCGGAGGCCCTCTGGAGGCCGTAGGCCCATTTTTCACCCTCCCTGAACCTCTGCGCGCGCCCTGCACTTACCTGCATCCAAAATGGGCCACACGGGGACTGGGCCGCGTGGGGACTCCTGGGAGGGACGGGGTGGGATGGGCAGGGCGAGCCAGGAGTGGGATTTGGGGGTTCTCCAAATTGCACAGAATCTTAGCTAGAGGTTCTCCTGAACCCCTGCGAACCCCCAGCAGCCCACACCCCCTGATTCCTTTTGCCCAATTCTTGGTTGCATAGCAGCATGATTCCTAAGCTTGGGAAGATATCTTAATTAGCATTTTGTTAAAAAAAGATTAAAGCAATAGAACTTAGACTTATATACTGCTTCATAGTACTTTACAGCCCTCTCCGAGCAGTTTACAGAATCAGCATATTGCCCCCAACCATGTGGGTCCTCATTTTACCAACCTCAGAAGATTGGAATGTTGAGTCAACTTTGAGCCAGTCAGGATCAAACTGCTGGCAGTGAGCTAGTCTGCAATATTGCATTCTAACCACTGTGCCACCACAGCTCTTTCTGGTCACCATGGCATCCTTTCTGATCATCAATGACATTCAGCTCTTTTTCTTGTAGTTACTTTCATAGCAAGATCATAGACCAGTGGTCCCCTACCTTTTTGGCACCAAGAACCGGTTTCATGGAAGACAAGTTTTCCACAGATGGGAAGGTGGAAGGGGGAGGAATGGTATCAGGATGACACACAAGGAAGCCTTCACTAGAAGAGGCTTTCTTTTGCTCCAGGGGAAAATTAAAAGACACAGAGAAACCTTCACTTGAAGAGGCTCTCTGCTTCTGCTCCAGAAGAAACCCCCAATCAAAGACCCAGGGAAGCAGAAAGTGGTGTGAATGACCACTGCCTGAACTTTTCAATGGCTCATCATTGTGTTTCCCTTGCAGATTACACCAGTGAATTTCTGTTTCTAAGAAAGTGGGAAGGAAGTGGGGGAGAAGAAGAGACAATCCTAACAGCCTTCCAGCTAAACAAGCCAAAGGCCCAGCACATTAAGGAAGTGCTGAGAAGAGAGAGGTGGGGGGGGGGAACCAACTCTGCATAGAGCAATGCTACTTTGCAAATAAACCCAAAGTATGCAGCTCCCTTAGCTTGCAAAAGTTTGGTTTCCAAGCAGTAAAAGCAGTGGTGGGATTCAAATAATTTAACAACCAGTTCGCCCAGGGTCAGGTTGGCTGTTGTGGGAGGCGTGGCCCATCCCCATTTTCCAGCTCTGCCACACATGTGGGACGAGCCTCCTTGCGATGGTCAACCTGACCCTGGGCGAACCGGTTGTTAAATTACTCTCCCCCTGCTATCAAAGTGGATCCTGGGCGCTGTGCTGCAATGGAGAAATGGGAAACAGAGCGGCCAGCACGAGGGAAGAAGGAGTCCGCTTTCCCTCTTTCTTCTCCCTGCTCCTCCTCCTTCCTTGGTCCGTTTCCTGTTTCTCCATTGCAGTGCAGCACCACGCCCATGGAGCTTGCTCCCCCCCACCACCCAGATTCCCTCGCTTTCCCCAAGCATTTCTTTGCCTACCTGATTTCCAGGTCTGTTGCATTTCTCCGTCGCATTTCTTGCCATCGTGTGCAGGGAAACAAAAGTTTGTGGGACTAAAAAAAAAGTTCAATGAATCAAGTCCCACAAACTTTTGTTTCCCTGCACACGATGGTGAGAAACATGACGGAGAAACACGACGGAGCTGGAAATCAGGTTAGCAAAGAAATGCTTGGGGGAAATGAGGGCATCTGGGTGCCAGGCGCTGAAATGGGCCCATCTCTCTCCAGCAGCTGCCCAAGCCTGCCGGAGAGAAGGCCAGCATCTGCCAGTACTTAAACGTGGTGGCATTCTAGCTCTAGCCAGGAAGGGCAGCTGGCATGGGTGCTGCAGGCAGGATGCCCACTCACTTCAGCACCCTCCCCGACCCTCTGGTGCTCCACCGGTGCTTTGGCCCTGGGCTTCCGCCTTATGTGCAGGCTTCGCTTGAGTGACGTGATCGAAGGGGCCACGTCTCCATTTGGTTTCCGTTGCTCCTCTCTTGGACTTTTGGGGAAGGGTTTTTTTCCCCACCTGGAAGGAAGTTGAAAGAAAACCAGATGTGTTCAGGAAAACACAGATTTTCTGGAACACATCTAACCGGTTCACTGAACTCATCAAAAAAACTACCAAACCGGTGGGAACCAGCTGAATCCCACCACTGAGTAAAAGCCAAGAGAGAGAGAGAGAGAGAGAGAGAGAGAGAATCACACATACCAAATCAAATTGCAAGAAGCAGGCAGGATGACACATGACACATCCTCAGACATCAAAACAAAAGTGAAAAATGAGGGTTGAAACACAATGGAGCCCAGCGATCTTGGAAAAGGTTCAAACTAGAGAGGGATTCCCTTGGAGATGCAGCACTTAAGGTGAAAGGTAGCTTCTCCCCACTACTATTTGCACCCCAAGGAAAAGATACCCCCCCTTCACACACCTTGGAGGAGCCCCCTCCAACGAGGTTTTGGAGGAGCCCTTGGTTGCAAGCCAGGCTGATGCACATTTGCAAACTTAGAGAGCTGCATGAAGGCAAAATGAGCCCAGTTGGGGTGCTGGGAGGGGGAGAGGAGGAAAGTGAGGAAGAAGAGGAGGAGAAAAAAGAGGTAGCAGAAAGAAGAGGAAGCAGGACCAGGAAGAGGAGGAGGAAGAAGAGGTAGCAGAAGGAGCAGGAGGAGAAGAGGAGGAAGGACGCATAGCTCAGGAGTGGCAAGCCAGTTGCACTGGGCAAGACGGCTTCTGCCCCGCTTCTCTCCTGCCCCAGCTGCCACCCCTGCAGACTCACCACATGCCTGGAGGTAGAAGACGCACCTCCAGATCACCTTCAGCTGTGCAGCTCAGTTTCTAACTGGCCACAGACCAATACCAGTCTGTGGACCAGGGGTTGGGGACCCCTGCCATAGATGAAGAGTGCTTAACTCTGAAGCAATTAATTAATGGGTTGCAAAAACAAACTGGCAAGATCACAATGAGATGAGATTGCCAAAGCAATAGTGTCAACCCAGCACTTTCCCATCTAAAGTTCTGCTTTGAAGTAATCTCTGTTGAGTTTTCATGTCATCTAGTATTAGTATGAAACTAATTTTTTAGAAAGAAAAGAAAAATTGCTCAAAAGATATGGCCAGTATAAATAGAAACCAAAATAAGTATTGATTTATATCTGGCCTATTATACCAGCTTCGGGAAATCAGAAAAGAACAAACAAGCCTCAACCAACATATTGTGCAACAAATATATTGCATTTTACAAATATTTGCCTTAGTTTTGTCATATAACTTTAAGATCTAATTCAGGAACGTATGGCTTTTCATCTCCAAGGTCACAATTTTGGGTTCCTAAACCCCATAGGTGAGAAGATTCCTACAGAAATTTCCTTGAAGAAAGATCATTGCTCATTGACAGAATACTTTATTTGCATGTGGAAGATTCCTTGTTCAGTTCTGAGTATCTCCAGGTAGGATTTTTCAACATTTGAAAGAGCTGGTGACACTTAGTGTGAATAATATTGAACTGATCAACTAACGAGCTGACTCAGAGCCATAATAATATCAAGCATTATTTCTTTCTCCTCCCTACCACAAAATATAACAACTTTCCCATTTTTATTTGTTTTATGGGGTTTTGAAAAATGCATTTTGAATCTTTAAGTAGTGATATAGTAATTGTAAATTGAAACTTTTTATAATTCAGGCTCTTTGTTTCTTTTTTAAAACTTAGGCAAACTTTATTCCTGTGGACATTCCTACAGATGTCCACTTAGTCTTCTTGGCAATAGTACAGATATAATTCACCACTCTCTTTTCTGGAGTATTTCCTCAACTTTCTAGTTTAGCCTGCAGCCCAAGGATTCATTGATTGCCTCCCATCTAGAGATTAATCTAATCTGCTCCTGGTTAGCCTTTTCAGGCAAAGTCAGCTAAGTACAACCTCATGCTAAGACCTTCTGTATGCATATGTACTGCTTAGGGAAGGGCATGAAAGAATGTGCATTTAGAAACCATTTTTTATTCAGCTGAAGACACTAGTTTTGTTCTATGCCATAGTGTCATAAGAGTTATAATGCTCCCAACAGGTTCATTTTTCTATTGTTCCTATACTTGGTTGTTGTATGATATATAAAATAAATTACTGCAGCTGTCTAATAGATGCTCAGAATAACTGTACTTTAGTAGGATATGTTTTTTTTTTTTTTTTTTTTTTTTTTTTTTTTTTTTTTTTTTTTTTTTTTTTTTTTTTTTTTTTTTTTTTTTTTTTTTTTTGTTTATTTTTTTTTTTTTTTTTTTTTTTTATTTTTTTTTTTTTTTTTTTTTTTTTTTTTTTTTTACATTTCTCATGTTTGTTTTAGCATGAGTTATTATCATATGATTCTTTGTTGGTGCACAGAGGATAAAAGTTCTTAAAGTTGGCTTGAAGAAGTGATTGTGCTTTCATAGTCACTTCTTAAAATCAATTTAGTTGTATTTTTTTTCTTCCATTCCTCATTTTAGACTCTTTATAACCCTCCTGAGCTGTCAGTTTTGTATTCATGTACATAAATATACAGAATTAAATGTAACAAATAACAAAAGGGCAAAATTATCCTTGTAGATCAACCTGCTGGTGCTTAGCTTTGATAAGTCTTTTCTCACTCTGTGCACCAATCATTCCTTTTTGCCAACAATAGATACATACATGCTGGGAGTCTGCAAAAATGTTGTGCAGTTCATAGAATGGTGTTTTGACATATTTTAATCGCTGTAAGCATGCTGTACCTGATGTTCTGTACCCTACTAGGAATGCCTATTGCAAGCTTCAGCCAGGATACAAATTATTCTGTGAGAACAAGTTTTGACATGATTGCAACTCTGACAGCAGATAAGTCCAACAGCAAAATAAGAGACAGGTGGAAATAACTGCTTATGCCCCAAAGGAAATGGCTTCAGCTCACTAGATGTGTAGGCAGGAGAAAGAGGAATTCAAATCTTTGAACATTGATTTCAGTATAAATAAGGCTTGCATTTTGAGCACAGCAATCTCTAGAATCCTTTCATAATGTTTTATTAACTTTGTTACCAGAAATCTATATAATATAGTACTGGTATCCTTGGAAGTCTTTTCTTTCAGTTGACAGAGAAAAATCTTATATATGAGTTTCCTGGACATGGATGGTCAAGCTATCATTGTGTCAGATCCCCATAGATCCCTATCGAGATGCTGCCATTCTGGCGGGAGGGGGCTTGGGTGCTGTTTTATAATCTTTTCCTGTTTCTGGTCTTTCCTTTACTTTGATGTACCTTCTTGGGAATGGGAGGGGGAGGGATAAGCCTGAGGCCATCTGTTTTGTCTCAGCCTTGGAGGAACGAGCAAGCGGTGCCTGAGAACAACTTCTTATCATCTTCTCAGCTCGAGGTTCTCACAACAACTTCACATCTGTGGATTGGTTCACCTCAGACTGGACAGAGGGGAGGGGTTTCTACAACTTTTAAACTAACAGTTTTGAGCAAGAACTTCAGATCCTGCCTTACTTTTCTTGCTATCACTATCTCCCAATAAAAGTTCCTTTTGAAATGCTACCAGTTTCAAGAGTTCTGCTTTCTTGAGGAGGTAGGAGAGGGAAGACCACATTGTTTAGATCAGGGGTCCCCAACCCCTGGTCCACAGACCCATACTGGTTGGTCCGTGGCCAGTTAGGAATGGGGCCATGCAGCTGGAAGTGAGCTGAAAGTTCGTCTTCCACCTCCAGGCATGCAGTGAGTCTGCATGGGTGGGGGCTGGGGCGGGAGAGCAGTGGGGCAGAAGCCATCTTGCTCAGTGCAAAAGTTCCCCGCCAGCTGAACTTGCAACTGGCTTGCCACTCCTGGGCTCTGCATCCTTCCTCGCTGGGCTCCATTGTGGACTCCTTCCTCGCTGGGCTTCATTGTGCTTCAACTTGCATTTTTCACTTTTGTTTTGATATTCGAGGATGCCTCATGTGTTTTGGCCACATCCTGCCTGCTTCTTGCAGTCTGGTTTGATGTGTGTGATTGTCGCGCGTGTGTGTGTGTGTGTTTAAAAGGCTTTCTCTGCTTGAAACCAAGCCTTTGCAAACTGAGGGGGTTGTGCACTTCAAGTTTCTTTGCAAAGTGGCATTGATCTATGTAGAGTTGGTTTGTTCTCTCTCCCCCCCTCTCTCTCTCTCTCTCTCTCTCTCTCTCTCTCTCTCTCTCTCTCTCTCTCTCTCTCTCTCTCTCAGTTTTTCTCAGCACTTCCTTAAAGTGCTGGATCTTTGCTTGTTTTGCTTGAAGGCTGTTAGGATTGTCTCTTCCAATGGTGGGATTCAAATAATTTAACAACTGGTTCTCTGCCCTAATGACCAGCTGGGTAGGTGTGGCTGCATGGTCATATGACTGGGTGGGCATGGCCAACTCAACGTCACTCATGTCGAGGGGTGCTTCTCCTCACCTGGCCTCTTGTGACCGTGGGGGCATCCCCACAGTCACGAGAGGCCAGGAGAGGAGAAGTGCCCCTCAATGTGAGTGATGTTGAGTTGGCCATGCCCACCCAGTCATATGGACGTAAGTGTGAAAAACAGTCATAAGTCAGTTTTTCAATCCCATTGTAACTTTGAATGGTCACTAAATGAACTGTTGTAAGTCAAGGATTACCTGTACAGAAATACAAAAACTTCTTTGCTTGCAAAAAGCTGCCCTAAATACCAATCATTAGATTAGAAATACCTGCAACCCAGAGTTACAAATCAGGCAGGGTGCCAGAGCACCTTGAGGAATTAAAATAGTTAAAATCCAATGATAACTATCAGCAGCCAACTCTTGTTCATAAAGTGAAACCATTTAGCAGAGAGGTCATTTAAGCTCTCCAGAAAGTGGGTGGGCATATTTGGGCTACAAAATGCTGAGCTAAAGAGGCAAATTAACAAATTATATAGGGAACCCAGGTTCAAGTCTCTGCCCTCCCAAGTTTGTCAAGCATGGCTGGTCTCACTCACCTCACAAGATAACCTAAGGAAATCATCCAGATTTAAGGAAAGATCACATGTCCCCCAGAAAGGCAGTAAAAAAAATCAGTGCCAAGCTTGCATCCTGCCTCTTGGAAGTACATCCCAAAAGGACAGTGTATGAAGTTTCCGAAAGATGCCCTAATTAATTCATGAGCCACGAGCAAAACTCCAAAAGAAATATAGCCATTTATTAGGAATGACATTTCGGCAATACTCCGATGCCGTCAGAACTGAGGTTCCTCCATCACATTCTCCAATTAAGCACGTTGGCGGGTTGTGACCCCCACCCCCCTCCTTCTGACTCCGGTAACCTAGGACACAATCAGTAAAATAAACATTTGTGGAATGTAGTTTCAGTTAGTACAATCAGCCACTCCGTCAGCTCTCCCCCACTCCGTCTTATGGCAACTTGAAAGCTTTGCAAGTTGACACAGTGCCAGGAACCACTAAAGCAGTGAAGGAAGACCCCCTCCCCAATAGAAAAATAAACCATGAGGCAGAAAAAAATTAAAACACAATACAAATAATTAAATCACAACAGTTTAAATCCTTTTAAAACTAAAACACAAGCCTTGTCTGGCTCATTGCCAGAGCCCAGACCCCAGGAAAGCTCAAGTGTAAACACTTGAGTTAAGCCTAACTACAAAGAAAGCAATTAGTACCTGTTGCTTGTTAAACCAATTACGAGAACAAATAGACACAGGAACTAGCCAGATTTTTGAACCCTGCTTCTTTTCAGAAACAGAGATTAACCTTTTTCCTTCCAAACAAAGCTGAATAGGGAAAATTATCCCATCAATAAACACAGGATTAAACATCACCAAGCACAGAATTAAACTTCATCAAAAACCAATTTTAGACCAAAACTCAGAAAGGGTATGTAAACTCACCTTTGAATGTCAATCTTTCTAGCTAGCAAAGAAGCCTTGCTGAATGTCTCTCATCTTGGTCCCTTGTCATTAAAAGGTTCTTTCCGGCAGCTCTGCTTCGTTATTCAATTATTTCTTCAAAGTGCTGATCATTGCATCCCAGCTGGAAGAACTCCAACAGGGGAGTATTTCCTCCCAACAGCAGTGTAAAAAGCTTAAAACAACCCTTCCCCTTTAAGAAAGTCAAGCCCCAGCAAAATACCAGCAAAGAAAAAAAACTCTGGAGAAGGTCAGGCAACAGTAAATCTGGGCATACTGCCAAGAACCTTTAGCTTTTACAATGTAATAAGGGTTAACCAAGAGGCAGTTTCTGTAAGCAGGGCAATAAAGATTAGGCTAGAAACAACACCAGAATGTTTCCTTCCTGCCTTCCTTACAGGATTAGCCCTGTAAAGTGGAAAAAACAAAACAAAAGGAGATTTCTTCCAACAACCGGTTCTCCGAACTGCTTAGAAAGTTAACAACCGGTTCTGAATAGGTGAGAACCGGTTGAACCCCACCACTGCTCTTCTCCCCCACTTCATTCACACTTTCTTAGAAACAGAAATTCACTGGTGTAATCTGGAAGGAAAACACAATGATGAGCCATTGAAAAGTTCAGGCAGTGGTCATTCACGCCTCTTTCTGCTTCCCTGGGTCTTTGATTGGGGGTTTCTTCTGGAGCAGAAGCAGAGAGCCTCTTTAAATGAAGGTTTCTCTGTGTCTTCTGATTTCCCCCTCTGGAGCAAAAGAAAGCCTCTTCTAGTGTAGGCTTCCCTGTGTGTCATCCTGATACCATTCCCCCCCCTTTCCCCTTCCCTCCACTGTGGAAAACTTGTCTTCCATGAAACAGGGGCCTGGTGCCAAAAAGGTTGGGGACCACTGGTTTAGATTCAACAGGATACATAATATAAGTGCAATGTGTCATAAGTAATTTATTATTATTAAATAATGATTAGGTTATATAGGCATAATGATATCGCCTACCTTGACTGGTAGACCTCTATGAAGCTTTAGAAAATACAGCTTACACAATAAGTATCATTATTTTACTTACTTCTAAGGTGCCATTCTTTTACACTAAGATAACATTACATTTGTCTGCACAATGGTAACCACCTTGTTGTATCATATTGCTAGAGACCTCTTGTGTGTGTTTAAAGAAAAAGAAAGAAAGAAAAAAAGAAAGAAAGAAAGAATGAAAGAAAGAAAGAAAGAAAGAAAGAAAGAAAAATTGTTTTGATAGCAGATTACAGATGTTTTACCATTTTAGACTTGTTGAATAGGCCCGTTCAGCATGATTCACAGAGATGCTGAAAATCAGATCAGCAAGAGAAAATGTCAAGACGTTTCAGATGCAAGACTGAATTAAAGTGCTGTTCCAAAGAGGGTCACCGACCTGTCTGTAGTATCAGATTCTGACATGTTTTAGGTGGCAGGTTTGGGAAGTGTACAATAAACTTGTATATCCCATTGATGCCAGGGGATGATACAGCCTCAGCAGCATTTGAAGGTTAAGTAATTAGTAATTGTTTGCCCTGCCCTAGTTACAATAAATAGTGGATGCTGTTGAATTTTACTAATTTTGCATATTATGTACGAAGCTGTTTTTTTTTTCATTTTTGCAAAAGCAATAGCAATCCTACTGTCACTATTCCTCACAGAATGAGAAAATAAGTATAGTTTATATTTGTGGAAATTCTATAGACATTCAAAGTACATAAATATAGGCATTCAAAATATATAAATTAGAGGATAGGATCCCATAGAATTGGATATACAATTCTTTTCTCCCTCACATGCTTTTACCATGTATTTTGGATTGTATTAACACTGCAAAAATGAGGCAGAAAATCTATGAGAAATCATTCATACTGCCCAAGTAATTCTATTAAATGCTTAGCTAATTCTCAGTCAGGCCAACTCATAAGACTGATACAGTGACCCGGTACCTTTCATAGCACTCCTGAATTATTTGAAAAACAAGAATGGTATAAATATTTCAAACAAATTCATTGATTCAAAATATCTCAAGTGAAAATTCCACATTTAACTAATTCTGTGATAATAACAAGATAAAAGAAAGTTCTCATACATGGAGATGATCTGGTATGTTGCTAATCTATCTCTGTTCTTTTGTCTTGGTTTGTAGATAGAGTACAAGCAAATGATTAAGTATTCTCTTCACTAAGAAGCTGTTTTGTTTTATTTAGGAGTTCAGACAGATATATGACCAGATTATCAAAGCACAAAAACAATAATGAAATAATAAATGTTAAAATACAAACATATATCTCAAATTAAAACACCTCAACGTGTAAGGATGTATTTGTCAAGGTTCCAAGTAACACCCCCAAAGAAAGAAGACTCCGAGGCTTGAAATTCCTCAAAGTTCCATTTTATTAGAGATCTATTGGCACGTCTGGGAAAACCCGAATCTGAAAGCTTCGAGACAGTGGTGAAATCTAAAAATTTTCCCTACCGGTTCTGTGGGCGTGGCTTGGTGGTCATGTGACTGGGTGGCAGGGGTGGGTTCCAAATTTTTTTACTACCACTCTGTGGGCGTGGCTTAATTTTGTGGGAGTGGTTTGACGGCCATGTGACCGGGTTGGAGTGGCTTGACGGCCATGTGACTGGGTGGGAGTGGCTTGATGGCCATGTGACTGGGTGGGAGTGGCTTGGCGGTCGTGTAACCGGGTGGGAGTGGCCAACTTGTAAAATGTGGTGAAAAAGTGACTTATGACCATTTTTCACACTTAACAACCGTTGGTCGTTAAGTGTGAAAAATGGTCATAAGTCACTTTTTTCACTGCCATTGTAACTTTGAACAGACAATAAATAACTAGATGTAAGTCAAGGACCAACCTGCACTTAAAAGCCACACACAG
>QLTV01004257.1:1854536-1865467 GCA_003457575.1 Thermophis baileyi | reverse complement strand
CTGTTCTTGTGTCTAGTTGTTCTGGTGTGCAGTGCTCTATAGCGTCGTTTTGAGGGTAGGAGTTGAAACAGTTTGTGTCCAGGATGTGAGGGGTCTGTAAATATTTTCACAGCCCTCTTTTTGACTCGTGCAGTATACAGGCCCTCAATGGAAGGCAGGTTGGTAGCAATTGTTTTTTCTGCAGTTCTAATTATCCTCTGAAGTCTGTGTCTGTCTTGTTGGGTTGCAGAACCAAACCAGACAGTTATAGAGGTGCAGATGACAGACTCGTTTACACTATTGCCACTAATATTGGACTTCTTTCTTCTGGACCTACCTCTATAATTAGGATTCACCAGCAATGAGCTTCTCAGAGCCCATAGTGAAGTAGACAGCTTTGTCCAAGGACTGGTCCAAAAAGTTAAGATGGAGGCTTCTGCCACATAATTGATGCCCAACTGCATTTTTACATACATTGTGCCTTTTTTGCATGCATGCAAAAAAGGCACAATGTTTTGGTCATCTGTTTGCAGCCACCAGCTTGACTTTTTTGATCCCTGTGGATCCCCTGATTTTGTCTGCTTTTTAAAAAAACCATATTGGAACACCCTTTAATATCCAGATGTGAAGGCCATGTTTATCTTTCTCTGTATTCTGTCTTATATTCCCAAACAGCAGAAAAGGGGCAACTGGAATGTTTAACACCACTGAGTACAAAGTCTATGAACAGGTAATGCTATTACTCATTTACTTTCAGGTCATTTCTGAAGGACAGAAAGGCACTCTAATAAGAAAGACATGAAATAGGATGATTATCTTATTAAACAGATAACATTTATTATATGACCATGTCTCCTTTTTATTAAAGAGCAAATGTTTCAAATAATATTATCTAAGATGAAAGCTAATCATTTCCAGTGGTTCTAGCAGTGCCCAGCAACTTGCCAAAAAGAACCAGACCCCATTTTAAAATGATAATTGCAGTTTAAAAAAAACCTGGAGAGCGACAGAAGCTTCTGATCATGTAATGAACAATTACTGATAAGTCAGATGATATTTAAAACTAACTACTAGCATTTGAAAGAGGTCACTGAAGGAAATTTTGCTAAGTTCTTCTATTTTCTTATTCCAACTGTCATTTTAATGAATATTAGACTAGATAAAGATTCAAATTGAGTTTTAAAAATTGAATTTCCTATATGTTTTTAATTTTTGCCGATGATGACTCTCCATCCCTGTATACTTATAACTTGAAATTTATCTATTTATTAGATTTTTTTTCCTGCCTTTCATTCAGAGCTCTGAGAGAAACTGACTGGTTCAAAATCACCCAGCGACCTTCTTTACTATTCCTACTCCTTAAACACTCACTGTGGGTGCAGGATCATTAAACTGGCCAGGTTTATGTATTGCTTAGGATTAAAAAAAAATACTTCTTTAAAAACTATCTTACTTCATCACTGAGAAAATGAAGAAACTAATTTTAAATGTACTTGCTTAGCTGAACATTCCAAATGTTCAATAAGTTATAATTCATTATAATTATTATCTACAAGTAATAAAAACTATGAAATTTAAGTTGATCAAAAAAAGCCAAAACTAATAACTAGGACTATAAAGTAGACATAGAAAGGAAAGTAGTAAAAACCGTTACAAATAAAACCATATATCTTCAGTGATATTACCTATGATTAACTTCACTACAACAGTTTTCAAATATGCTTAGAATTAGGACTTTCATCACTTTTCTGGATGTCTTTCTGGGCATATCTGGTTCATGCCAGTTTAATTAATTCAGTAGACAGTGATTTTGTTAGTGAGCTATGGAACAGGAATATTCTGAAATACAAAGGATTAGAAGAGTAACAGGAATCTTATAGATAGTCCTTGATTTACTACCATAATTGATCCTGCAATGTTGGTTGTAAGTCATGATGGTTGTAAAGCAGCTCACCACATGACCTCTCCCTATTTTACTACCTTTAGAGAGGCAGTTGTTGACTGAATGTGGTGGTCATAAAGCAAATGGTGTGGTCATTAAGTGAATATCATGATCAACAAATGAATTCATTGTTTGCAAGTTTTTGCCAGAAATTGGAAGCAAATGCTGGTTTCCAGCAAAAACATCATAAATTGTGATCATGTGACCATGGGATGCTGCAAATGGCCAACAGTGCAGGACAATGGCTGAGGACCCAAAATGTGGTCATGTGATCATGGGGATGGTGAATGTACGGACTTTGAATCTGGATTGTAAATCCCTTTTTCTGGGTTGATTATATCTTTGGCTGGTCACTAAGCAACTGGTCATAAATTGAGAGCTACCTGTACATAAATCTTATACTTAGGTTTTATATATTATATTTGTATGCATCACTCGTGTTTCTTCTCAGAGCCAAAAACAATCTTCCAACTGTGCCTTAGGGAAGGCAGTTGAATATGAAGGCTTTAAAGATTTGTTTTGTTTTGAATCATAATGTGTTGGTCATTACTTTAAAGCCCTACACGGCTCAGGGCCAGGTTATCTTCGAGACCGCCTTCTACCTCATAGTTCCCAGCGATCGGTAAGATCCCACAGAGTTGGTCTCCTCCAGGTCCCATCAGCTAAGCAGTGTCGGCTGGTGGGTTCGCAGGGAAGGGCCTTCTCTGTGGCTGCCCCGACTCTCTGGAACCAGCTACCCCCTGAGATCCGGACTGCCCCCACCCTATTGGCCTTCCGGAAAGCATTGAAGACCTGGCTTTTCCGGCAAGCTTGGGGCCGTTGATCTCGCAATTTGCGAGGTCCGGCCTTGAATGATATGTATGTATGTGATTGTTAACTGGTTTTTTTAATATTTTATGATGTTTTTAAATGTATTTTCTATACCTTGTTGTAAGCCGCCCAGAGTCCTTTGGGAGTTGGGCGGCATAGAAATACAATAAATAAATAAATAAATAATGACAAATCTTAGAAATACTTTCTGGGAACTAAATTAGTACAACACGATGCAACTAATCTTCAATTAATTTGAATTCCTAGAGCGAGATGAACAATCTATAAATTAGATAAATAAGTAAATGAAAAAAATCAATATATAACAACAACAAATGGGTTGTTGTTCCTGTCTGTTTTTCCCAATACTGAATTTTCAATTTCTTCCTAATGAACTCCTTTATCACTTTGTCACTGACATGTATTGTCAAATTGGAGTCTTAAGTTATCAAAAAGTTGTAAGTTGCTTTGGACTCTTGGTCACATTTACTGGTCTTCTGAATATCAAACAGGACAGAGGACTACTGTTTCTCTACAGCATGATATAAGGCAGGGGTCCCCAACCCCCAGGCTGCAGCCCACTCAGAACCAGCCCATGCAAGCAGCAAGAGCGCACGTGCACAGCTCCACTTTGTGTGAGTTGCAAGTGGGTGCTCTTGTGCGTGAAGCTCCATTTGTGCAAGTGGCACATGTGACTACCACTCACACAGAACCATCCCCACTCCCCCGCTGCCAGTCCGCAAAGCCGGAAAGGTTGGAGATAGCTGATATAAGGCAACTGTGGTTGTCCCCAAGATGGACCATAGCTCTTCTCATCTATGGGTATTTGCTCTTTTCTGGAGACAACTCCTCTTTATTGATATAAGAATTGTAGAGAGTAAGGAAGATGACCTTGATAGAGATAGGCCAGATCTGCTACCAAGGCAACAAGGAGAAAAACATATCTTAAATCCAAAACAAGCAGAAAGCATCTGAAAGCTGTTCAGGCAAATACATCCCTAATTCACATGAATATAAGATGAAGAGGAGACATAGCACAATCAGACTTGCAAGAGTTTATTACTACAGCTATTCTCAATAAAAATAATCTTAGCCCTAGTTGAGTTGATTCTTGGTCTGGTGTACCAAAGAGCTGAAAAAATAGTATCAGGTTGCTAATGGTTGGGAAAGTTGGCCAGTTCTTTTAACATTTTCTAAAACTAAGTTTTATAATTGAAAATCTTGGTCCATTTGAAATTTTGAAATATTTGGTCCCTCCCAGTGGTGGGATTCAAATAATTTAACAACTGGTTCTCTACCCTAATGACCAGTTGGGTAAGTGTGGCTGGGTGGTCATGTGACTAGGTGGGCATGGCCAACTTGACATCACTCATGTTGAGGGGCGCCTCACTTTGCCCGGCCTCTCCTCACCCCTCCCCTCCCAGCCACTCCTTGTCACGCCCGACCACTTCTCTTCTCACCCGGCCTTTCCTCGACTTACGACCACAATTGAGCCCAAAATTTATGTTGCTAAGTGAGAAATTTATTAAGTGAATTTTGCCCCATTTCATGACTTTTCTTGCCACATTTGTTAAGTGAATCACTGCAGTTGTTAAGTTAGTAACATGGCTGTTAAGTGAATTTGGCCTCCCCATTGACTTTGCTTGTCAGAAGTTTGCAAAAGGGGATCACATGGGAGACTACAACCGTCATAAATGTGAGACAGTTGTCAACCATCCGAATTTTGATCATGTGACCGTGGGGATGCTGCAATGGTTGTAAGTGTGAAAAACTGTCATAAGTCACTTTTTTCAGTGCCATTGTAATTTTGAATGGTCACTAAATGAACTGTTGTAAGTCAAGGATTACCTGTACAAAAATACAAATAGCTTCTTTGCTTGCAAAAAGCTGCCCTAAATACCAATCATTAGATTAGAAATGAGGGAATATACGCTGAAGATCAATGAGTCACAGCCATCACAGAAACCTAAACCATTCTGTCCGAATACCTTCCTTTTCATCAGCAATACCTGCAACACGGAGTTACAAATCAGGCAGAGTGCCAGAGCACCTTGAGGAATTAAAATATTTAAAATGCAATGATAACTATCAGCAGCCAACTCTTGCTCATAAAGTGAAACCCTTTATTAGAAAGGTCATTTAAGCTCTCCAGAAAGTGGGTGGGCATACTTGGGCTTCAAAATGCTGAGCTAAAGAGACAAATTAACAAAGTATATAGGGGACCCAGGTTCAAGTCTCTGCCCTCCCAAGTTTGTCAGAATCACAATAAAATTAGTACATGCCAGAGATATCTAAATAAACTTCACGTCTGGTGCCATGTTACTAAGTCTTATTACCATGAGAGAAAACTAAAACAAATTGGAGGGAGGATCCACATCCCTACCTCCTTTTTTTAAAAAAAATCTTACTATCAGTAAGCAATCATGTGCCTTGGCCACTCCAAAGTAATGCAAGAGACTCCTGTCCCAAAGGTGCTTTTTCAAGAGGCAACTGGACTTTCTGGAAACCAAGAAAGGCCAGTTGCCTCTTGAAAAAGCACCTTTGGGACAACCATGACCTGGATGACTGAAGAATCCCCATAAACAACTCCTGTGCTCAGTGAACTGACAAAGCACCCTTTCCCACCCAGGAGAAGCAATCCTTAGATCCCTTTGCACCACTTAAAGATACCGGCTGGCCTCACTCACCTCACAAGATATCCTAAGGAAATCATCCAGATTTAAGGAAGGATCACATGCCCCCAGAAAAGCAGTAAAAAAAATCAGACAGAGTGCCAAGCTTGCATTCTGCCTCTCAGCAATTGCTTAACTCGATGAGGCAGGCAGCGGCGGTCCAAAAATATTACCTCATCACTTTCCCATCAGTGTGTGGGGGGGGAGGACCTCCAAAAACCCTCTTTTTTGTAACAAACAAAGAAAGAAGCCAAAGACTAGCCAGATCACTCTATTTAGAGAAGATTATGGATCCAGGGAAGAAAGAGGCCTGCGATTAACCCCTCCCACCCTTAATTGGGGATGGAGGATGCAAGGAGTGGCTGGGAGGGGATTCAGCCGTGTTGGAAGTACACCCCAAAAAGACAGTGCCAGGAACCACTAAAGCAGTGTAAAAAGCTTAAAACAACCCTTCCCCTTTAAGAAAGTCAATCCCCAGAATAAAAAGGGGAAAAAAACTCCAGAGAAGCCTCTCAGGCTATAGAAAGTCTGGGCATACTGCCAAGAACCATTAACTGCTGTTACAATGTAACAAGGCTTAACCACAGAGGCAGTTTTGGAAAACACTTAAGCAGGGCAATAAAGATAAGCAGGATTAGGCTAGAAACAACACACAGAGGCACACCAGAACACCTCCTTCCTGCCTTCCTGACAGGATTAACCCTATAAGGTGGGGGGGGGAAAGGCTGTTGGAAGGAGATTTCTTCCAACAACCGGTTCACCAAACTGCTCAGTTAGCTACTAGTTCTCCCAAACTGGTGTGAACCGGCTGAATCCCAAAACTGGGACTCCCTCCCCTTATTTATCAAGCAGCTTGCAGTATATAGTTATGGTGACTTTTTATATTATTACAAAGTGCTACATTGCTTAGAGATAACAGTCTAGCTCCCCAACCTTATTTGGGGAACATGGAAAGAGAAGCAACATAAACCAAGTACATGGGACCACATGTACTAAACAAGATAACATTGTTTCTTGAAACAGTATTTAAAATTAAAATGGATTGAACCTCAGAAGGGGAATATAACAAGTAAATGCTATTATTACTACTAATAAACATACTATCATAAAGAAAAAAACATAAGCATTTGTGATGTATCGAACTGATAGCGTATACTGAAATTCTTAATCATTTATTCAGTTGTGAAGTTTTCTGAGTATAATTAAACTTGTAAATACTTTACAGTGAATTCCAGTTAGAACTGAGCAAGCAAATTAATATTTTTTTATTTTTTTTACTGCTTTAATATAAAAAAAGGAAAAAGCAAAAGAAAAGAAAGCCAGAATAAAACCAACAAAATGATGTTACATGTAAAACATCATTCACCCTTATTTTTAAATTCAAAATCAATCCTTGACTACACAATATAATGCTGATAAATCTGTTAAAATTGGTTGTATGGAAAAAAGGTGGATAAGAGGATACATGTTAGAGATTGATAAAATCACACATGGGAAGAACATTAAGGAGCCATTTAAGCCCTTCTAATAATATTAGAATTCAGGATCATTCTTTAAATTGGGTAGATTCACCACCAATAAAAATAAATACCATATTTACTTTAAAAAGAAAAAAAAGAAGAATACTGCTTCTACCAAGTAAAGTAAATGACCATAGATGGAAACAATTTTAAAAAGAAACAAATTCATGGAAGATTGGGCTATCAGTTACTACTAGCCTTGACACCTGTTTGCATAGGTAGTGTCCCTTAAATGCAACAGGTAAAACTGCTATTACAGTACTTTCCTATCCTGCTGATGTATCTGCCCGGCTGCTGTGCAAAAAGAATGCTGAACTAGAGAAGCCACTGGCTGATCTAACAGAGCTCTTTTATCTTCAGCACCAAAATAATAGCTAGTTTCAAAATTATGCTTGAAACAAGCTACCTTGCTGAACTTTTGTAAATTGATTTCAGATAGTATGCAGGTATGAGTACGTAAGTAAGACTGTAACACCTTAGATTGTCTAAAAGCAGCGACATATTGGTGAAGTGAAGCAGTTACCTCTGTAGGATAGAAATACAGCAGTAATCAAAGAAAATTAAATAAGAAAAAAGTAAGCATGGATGAAGTATAGAAAAACCAGAAAAATATTAGCAACACTTTAATAAAGATAATTTCTTTGCAAGGGCTATGACATTTTTAAATGAAAATTATGAAACCTTCCCCCTATTAGTGATTAGACCAGTGGTTCTCAACCTTCCTAATGCCGCGACCCCCGCTCCGTTGCCGCGACCCCCTCCCCGCCCCCTCCCCACGTGCAATGAATTGACAAAGGGGGCGTGGCACCAAGATGGCGGGCTAGTGCACACTTAGGTGACCCCTGTGAAAGGGTCGTTCGACCCCCAAAGGGGTCGTGACCCACAGGTTGAGAACCACTGGATTAGACCAACCAAAAGTAGCACACAAAATATACAAATTTGCAAGAGCTCCAAAACTCTTCATAAGGAAATGTATTTATTTAGTATATGGCAATGCCAGGGAAATCTACAAATGCTAGACACAACACAGTTCTGACAGCCTAAATTGCTAATTCATTCTGTTCAGCACTTGCATGCCCATCCTTGGTGCACTTCAGAATGCGAACTAGCTTACACCAGCTGACTAGCAAGTCTTGGGTTGCTGTCTCTTTGGGGCTCCTCTGCCTGTCTCACCTTGCCTTGTGTTGTGTTGCCTCTCATCTGGCCAGGTCCAGTGCTGGCTTCTGCTCTCTGCAGCTAGTGGTACCCATTTATCTACTTGCAATATTGCAAGGTTTTGAACTGCTGGTTGGGCAAGCAGTGGAAGCTCACTCTGTCTCACGGAGTCAGACTTGAACCACTGGAGTGCAGACCATGTCTGGCCATCAGTTCCATTGTCACTATGCTGCTGCACCACTGCATCCCCTTCATCAGGAAATAAACAAAGCAGAGAGGTTGAGGACAAAGGTGGCTGGTTCTGAAGTGGTGAGGCTGTATTTCATATACATAGTCTCAAGGTTTAACGTGAGCTGAAATAGAAGAAATAACAAAGGCCTGATTTCTCATTTGTTTGAATTTTGTTGTTATATCAAAGCGACATACTCATTTGTTATCTTTTTGTTTTGTCAGTTTTGCATCCAGTGGGCTAGAGTTATCTATGCTGATGTACCCAGCTGCTTTGCCCTCTCAAATGTTTTACATTTTTTTCACCGGAAGGTTATACAGCTTGTCAACCAAGATCCAGACTGGAATTGCCAGCCAATCAAATTATAGAATACTTAAAAGGTCAAAGAAGTACAGCACACTAACATAATTCACAGGCTATATGAGGCATTAAAATCCTAATACCTCATTCTCGTAACAAAGGTTGTAATGAGAATGAGAAATGGCAAAACACGACTTTATTCCCATGATGATTCTTGCAAGAATGTTAAAGGTGGGGAGCTATAAACTTAACCCATTCTTGTTCCTCTGAAAGTATCTTTATATCTTTATATATAAATATCTATCAGAGTAGCATGAGGAACGTAAAATTAACTACAATGCTAGATAGGATTGGAGCTTTCTAATTTGTACCAGGTAATAAATATTTATTCATATAAATTACTCATTTACTTTACTATATCTTTGTTCCAATCTTGTTTACCAGAAAGTGTCAAAGGCACTATATTTACCTGCACAATTTAAATTGTTGTTTATTATATTGATGTGAAGTGTTTTTCATTTTTCCATAAATTTCATCCCAGGTATTGCTGAGGTATTTTTTTCTCCAAACTCCAACATGCTAATGCTACTCAAAAGTGCAGACTTCTTTATGGAGCATCATTTCTTTATCAAAATCCTGCTTTTTATTAGATTCTAATGACCAGATCTTTCTCATTACTAATTTGTGGTGTGTGTGTGTGTGTGTGTGTGTGTGTGTGAAATAATCCTGTTTAGTTTATAAATCTTGCCACCATGAATAAATAATTGTGTTATGTTGCTGAAAGAAAGAAAAGAAAAAGAGTGGGGGGGGGAATCCACCCAAGTTTTTAACCATTTTTCTTCAGTTCTTCATTTTCGTGAAATGCTCATGAAGGAGACAAAATAAGGACTGATATAACCTGGAGACATTTGGTTAACTTCTTTTAGAATGAAATATAAAATGTTAACTCATTTCTCTGAAATTAGGAAGGGACAAAACAATCTCTGCATATTCCCTCATTGAGAATCTCTCATATCTCAGTCTGCATATAAAAGACAATCCAGAGACATCTTTGAAGGTTCTCTTTCAAAGCATCTCGACTTCCCTGAGTGTCTGGGGACTTCTGTTATTAATTGAAGTTAATTTTCTAGGATATCAGTTTGCCATGCACGTGGGAAAGATTGATAGCCTCTTCAATTCTCAAGAGGGTTGAAAATGACACTGTTCCATCACCGGGTGCCTTCACTTTTATCATCACAAATCAAATTATAAACATCAGGGCAACCTTGCTGAAATCTGATTCGGGAGATTTCCATAAGATTAATTAGGCGGCCAAAGCAAAGATGATAAAATGTAAGGGGAGGAGGAGGAGGAGGAGGAGGAGGAGGAGGAGGAGGAGGAGGAGGAGGATATTGTGAAGGGGGAAGGGAGGCCAAGGAAAACCATTCATTTCTCGCAGAATAGGAAAGTCGATTCAACAATGGGTAATTAGTGTGGGCCATGGATTCTCAAAGGCACTGAGGACACTGGACTTTTTCTCTCACTCTGATGTTTAGTGCTGTATTGCGGACCCCTCATTTAATTAGGGCACTTTGATACCCAGAGGAGCTCCAAGCTCCAGGGCACGCTAAACAGAGACTGACACCAGCAAAGAGTCTGTCTCCTTCCACTCTAATTAGAGATACAATGAGTGGCAAAGACAATGTTTTACTCCAAGATTTTTTCGGCAGATACCTCTGGCAGGAAACAATCATTTATTCTGTGTCTATATTGGTATTCAGATTAAATTGTTAGCCTGTAAAAGGTGAGCTGAGGGTACATATCTATTAAAAATGCTTATCAGGGTTCAGAAATGATGAAGCAATTCCTGGTTGTTCCTTTTAAAGATAAATAAAAAGGTAACGTCCCCTTTGGAATATTTATTACATCGCTCACTTATTTAGATGGCAAATGACTGAAAGAAGAACAATGGGCTCAGAAATGATTCTGATGCATCAGCCTCTTTCCCCAACTTGAATATAATTTTTGTAACACATACTTTTTGTAACTGCCTCCATAGAATTTTTTTTTTAAAAATAGCAGAAATCAATAAATAGTTCCAAAAACATTCTTTATTTGTATATTTGCATTTTAAATGCCAAATTTCTCACAGGTTTATGATTTTTGGCTATGTCCCAAAGAAATTCCCAGGGACAAGAAGGCTGGATTTTAGCTCAGGATAATTTTTCTTTATAACAGGAATTTTTCTTTATAAAAGGAAGTAGTCCTCTCCAAATGCATATTAGATTATTATTATTATTATTATTATTATTATTATTATTATTATTATTATTATTATTATTATT
>QLTV01004257.1:1833820-1845526 GCA_003457575.1 Thermophis baileyi | reverse complement strand
GCTTCCTTCTAAAACAGCTGGCTGTCACGTCTTCCGACCGGCCATTAACAGGCCGGTCCCTTTCGCACACGATCTGAAGGCGCCTCTCGCCCGTGCAGGAGATCGCCTTTCTCCCTCTGGGGCTCCGAGGCTTCCCCTCTCCACCGGTGCTCTTTTCACGAGCGTTCCTTGCCTAACACGGCCACGATTATACAAAAAGCCGAGCAAGCCTTACGAGGTTTTCATCTTCTCCGCTTCCTTCTAAAACAGCTGGCTGTCACGTCTTCCGACCGGCCATTAACAGGCCGGTCCCTTTCGCACACGATCTGAAGGCGCCTCTCGCCCGTGCAGGAGATCGCCTTTCTCCCTCTGGGGCTCCGAGGCTTCCCCTCTCCACCGGTGCTCTTTTCACGAGCGTTCCTTGCCTAACACGGCCACGATTATACAAAAAGCCGAGCAAGCCTTACGAGGTTTTCATCGGCATGCCCTCTCCAACGTGACGCCAACCGGAAGTCCCTATCCCACATTTTTCTAGCTTACCAAAAAGTAGTTTGTGGTCTACTTTGTCAAATGCTTTGCTAAAGTCTAAGTATATTATGTCCACAGTATTTTGCTGGTCTACTAATTTAGTCACTATGTTGGAGAATGAAATAAGATTGGTTTGGCATGATCTGTTTTTAACAAACCCATGCTGACTTCTAGTTATTACTTTACTTGTTTATAGATGTTGGCAGAGCTGTTTTTTGATTATCTTTTCCAGTATCTTCCCAGGTATTGATGTTAGGCTGATTGGTCTGTAGTTTCCTGGGTCTGTTTATTTCCCCCCCACCTGTTTTTGAAGATGGGAACCACATCAGCTCTTTCCCAGTCCTCTGGTAGTTCCCTGATGCTCCAGGATTTTTTAAAGATATGGTACAATGGTTCTGAGATGACATCTGCCAACTGCTTTAGAACACTGGGATGTAATCCCTCAGGTCCCTTTGATTTATATTCATCAAGATCAGACAGGTGTTCTCTTACCATTTTTTTCCTTATTTTAATATTTATTTCTAGTCTGCCTTTATATTTTTGGTAGGTTGGGTGGTAGTTTTTTTTGCGTGAAGACTAATGCAAAGAATGAGTTAAGCAGCTCTATTTTGTCTCTACTGCCTGTTACTTCCTTGCCATTTTCTCTCTTTAGTGGGCCGACTGTTTCCTTGATTTTTTTCTTGTTATTTTTATATGTCGAAAGAAACTTTTTTTTATTATCTTTGACTTTTGTTGCATTGTTCAACAAAAGTTGAACTTTGTTCATTTTGAGTCTTTGCTTTCCTGACTTCGTCTTTGCAGATTCTGGCTAACTGCTGATATTCTGCCTTAGTTAGGTGTCCCTCTTTCCATGTTTTGTACTTATCCTTTTTGTCTTTCCGTTTATCAGAGAGATCTTTGTGCAGCCATGCTGGTTTCTTCTTGGATTTCTTGTTTTTCTTTTTCAGTGGTATTGGACTGGGCTTTTATGATAATATTTTTCAGAGTTTCCCAAGCTTCTTGAGTTGTTTTCCCATTTAGGGTTTTCATCCAAGGAATCTTTCCCAAGTTCTCTCTGAGTTTGTTAAAATCAGATCTTTTAAAATCTAAGACTCTGGTATCATTGTGTTCTATTGCTTGTATTTGCATTATGTTGAAGTCCAGTATGACATGGTCACTCTCACCCAAGGTTCCTGCAGTTTCAACTCCCTCTATCACTTCTTCTCTGTTCATGAGAATTACGTCTAGTATGGCTGTCCCTCTAGTTCCCTCCTCTACCTTTTAGACAACAAAGTTGTCAGCTAGGTTGGTCAGGAACCTATTCAATTTCTCACTTGGTGCAGAATTAGTCTTCCAGTTGATGTCAGGGTAACTGAAGTCCCCCATTACTATTGTAGTGTGTTTCCTACATATATTTGTTAATTGGTTAGCAAAAAGTACATCTATTTTTCTGTTAGAGAATTTTTCTTTCTCTTTTGTAGAAAAAATATCAGAAGCTCTCACAGTTGACTGCATTTGCTGAATCAAATAACTTCTTTATAATCATATCAAAATATTTACAATACCATACATTCTTCTTTACAGTAACATATTGAAGTCTTCACACAGAGAGATACAGAGACAGACCAGAGACTGGAAAACATGTCCAGCTTCTTGCTTAATTCCTTTTTTGCACAGACTCAGTAGCACTTTACTCACATTGGCTGACTGAGTTACCACATGACTCTTCCTGCTCATGAATATCCCAACATTTTCCTACTTGGTTGGGTGGCCTGTAGTATACACCTATGGCAATGTCATTCTTTTATTCTTTTATACTGACCCATATGCATTCTAGGAGGTTTTCATCTTTGGTTTCGTGCATTTCTGTAGCAATATAGTGGTCTTTTATATAGTGCAACTCCACCTCCTCTTTGATGTGGTCTGGGTTTTTTTAACAGTTTGTATCCTTCTATCAGTATGTTCCAGTCATGGGTTTCATCCCACCAATTTCAGTAATTGCAACTATATCATATCTACTTAAGGGGTGAAATTCACTTACCTTCCCTACCAGTTCGCAAATGTGCTTGCTTCGCTCGCACATGCCATCGTTTATCACAAAAAAGGGACGTCATGACATCTGCATGGGTGGGCGGGGCTTCGCGCAAGCCAGAAAGAGCTGGCTGAATTTCATCCCTGATCTATTCTATGTATTAATAATTAAAGTTCACCCTGTTTGTTCCCCAAACTTTGAGCATTTGTATATAGGCATTTGAGATCCATATGTCTAACTCTAGTATGCTTCCTATGTCTCCTATTTGGTGTTGGAGTTTGTCTCCCTTCCCAATGCTCCTTACCTCTTTAATTGATTTGTTTTCTAAGAGTTTTTGCTTGGAATTAAGTCCTAGAGATCCTAAAGTTTGGTCATGCTCCCCCCTAAATTTTAGTTTAAAGCCCTCCTGATAAGTTGAGCTAGTCGTTTTCCAAAAATATTCTTCCCAGTTTTTGTGAAGTGTAGCCCATCCCTTGCCAAAAGCCTGTCATGGAGGTAGTGCAGACCATGGTCCAGGAATCCAAAGTTCTCTTAGTGACACCAATCCTTTAACCAGTGGTTCACTTCTAGAATTTTTTGTTCTTTTCCTGGATGTTGACCTTCCATTGGAAGTGCAGATGAAAAAACTACTTGTGCACCTAACTACTTAGCTTTCTTGCCTAGCTGCTCATAATCATTCAATATTGTTTTCAGCTTCATTTTCATGTTATTCGTCCCTACATGTAGTAGTAGAAAAGGGTAGTAATCTGTAGGTTTTATTATTTTGGTTAGGTTCTCAGCCACATCTTTGATTTTTGCTCCAGGAAGACAACGTACCTCTCTTGACTGACTGACTGGTCTACAGACAGCTAGTTTTGTTCCCTTGAGAATTGAATCTCCTATCACCAACACTCGCCTTTTTTTTTTTTCCTAGAGAGGTTTGGGGTATTTTTCTATCTATCACAGAAGTACTTGAAGATGCTACTTTTTAAGGGACATTTGATGATGCTTCTTTTCCAGGTGTCTGCATGTTTTTTTCCAGGAAGAGTCTATGAAATCGATTGGTTTCAGTGCTCTTTCCTATGACTCTACAACACAGGTGTCACTCGCGGCATCACGTTGCCATCACGTGACGTTTTGTGACATTTTTTCCCTTTGCAGAGTTGGGGTGGGTGTGGCCTGCACATGACGCATCTGGCCTGCACACCACCAGTTTGACACCCTGCTCTACAACATGCTGATAAATCATGACTCCTTCCAAAAACAAGTTACAATTGTCCAACCTATGTTTTCCCCATTCTAAATATTGATTATGCCTATACATCTATATAAAATGTAAACTGTCAAGCCAGTTTATGCTAGTTCTATTTTTCCAATGTCACAAAATGTTACCTAGCAGAACCTGGATCAATCAGCTGGATCCAATATGGAAATTAGTATGTTTCAAACAAAGAGGTGTATATATTTAAGTTAGACTCTCTGAAAACAAAGAAGCGTCTGAAGCTTCTCATGTTACATATGAACATATGTTACTCTTACAGCTACCTTGCATGAACAATCACTCTTTGTCAGGCATGAGAATGAGCATGGCTGAGGATAATAGCTTTTAGGAATGTAGTAATTGCCACTCTGCCCTCCGTTGTCTATTAAAATTGAATGTCTTTGCAAAGCGCATCAATGGATTCCTCATCCAGTAGGCAATGATGATTCAAAATAGTTTCTTTCAAACAGTGAGATCAGTGATAGGAGGGTTAAGTTAACACTACTTTGATATTAAAGAAGTGCTTAAATAATTACCACCTTTGTCTTCCTATTCAGTAGCTGTCTTCCCTGCCACATTCTTTTAAGAGACAACTGTTCTCTTCCCCCAGTTGCTTATCTACAGGTTGCATATATCCATCCTACCTTTAGAAAATCATTAATATACCTCCTAATCATCATCAGAAAGTCATTGCTTAAGTAGCTGTGCAAACATGAGAGTGTATTTTAATGCATGATTTCCCCTTCTCTTGGAATAACATGCTATGACTTTATCTTCCAAACATGGTTTTTCTTTCTTTGATGTCACTTATAGCTATGACTTGAAATGAAACTTTCTAATGGTCTCTCTATGAGTATGCATGCTTATGTGCCCATGTAGGAACACACACTCATACACTTTTCCATATCTTTGTCTTCAATTTTAATTCTGCTAGACAAATCATTGTCTTTTATCAAACAAATTATTCCTATAAACTATTCAATTGGGTCTCCAAGTGCTATCATGTTCTTCCTCATTGTGATTTTTACTGAATATATTCTTTCATATAATCCATCTCTAAAAGTCTTATCTGTGGATATTCTATCCTTCTGACATTTTCTGAGTGCTTTTCTGCACATTAAATGCTTCTAATTATTTCCCCTTAAAACCTGCTTGTTCCCAATATTCTCTTTTCCAACACATGCTTTTCCTATTAGACACACACTTTATGAAAGTTCCACCCACACTCGGCAACAAAATATTTTATAGAATTTTACAGCATTTCTATTGAATGTTATATTTTTATATGTGAAATGCAACAAATTACAACAATCCAAGAATTGTACACTGAGGTCTGTTATTTCAAATCTGGACTTAGCATGACTGGGAAGTATACTGATAATTGTATCTTCAGGAAAACATGCCTCTTCTCATTCATTTAGTATTTTTCTGTTATGCTACACATCAGGGCATTTTATTAACAGGAAAATGTGAATTTGCCTTGTTCATGTATGTGATTCATCTTGCCAAATGGAAGCTATTTCACATTTCACTATTTAAAAGTTAAATTAAGAGGTAATACAGGTAGTCATTGAGTTATGAATGTAATGGAGCCTGCCCATTCCATTCGTAACCCGAGGATTTGTGAGAGTGAATCTCGTACCTTAAACATGATCACTCCCTCCTTTTGCCCACGCATTTTCTAATTGAATGTGCAGTTCGCTAAGTGCACATGAAGTATTTCAGGGTGGGGAAGGCCATGGGGGGCCTAGTGATGGAACAGGCCACCTATTTAAGACCACCCAAGGCCTCCCCGACCCACTGAAATACCTCATGCTCCCCACAATTGCTTCCCCCACCCACCCAACCTGCCGCGCCAGGTTACTTACTGTGTGAAGATGTAGCAAGATGTCTCCTCTCCAGCCTCTCAGCTGCATGCACCCTCTGGAGCTCTGTTTTGGCATGTGCAGGCCTTGTCCAGCACTTTGCAACCCCAAATGGAGCTTTGGAGGGGCAGGCCCAGGCCAGGCGGCCTCCGGCCCACTGCTGCTCCCAGTGCAGAAGCCTCTGAACGCGGCCTCTTTGCTCAGTTCAGCTCAGCAGTAGCGCTGGGATTGGCTCTGGGATTGGGATTAGATTCATTAGAGAAAGCTGAATTATTTTATGAACAATACTTGGGGCCACAAGAGGAAGAAAGACCGAGGGAGGAAAGAGAGAGTAGATACCAGGAAAAACTTACAGTGGAGAAAGATAAACAAACAAGAGAGATGGCAAAGGAACAAGAGGAAAAAGCAATGGTAGAAGGGGCAAGGGCAAAGGAGGCCAAAGACCAAAGAGAGACAAGAATGACTAGATCAGCAAAAACAACTAACAAGTAAATTATGGAAGAAGAAATAAAAGTAACATTGATAAATATAAATGGACTAAATTCGGCAATAAAAAGGAAAAGAACATTCAACAAATTGGATAAATTAAAAATGGATATACCATATTTTTTGGAGTATAAGACTCCAAAATTAATTTAATTGAAAAAGAAGATTTGGCATTTAAAATAAAGATTTCCAAACAAAATTTCTTTGAAAATGCAAATAAGCCAGGAAGATGGTTGGCATATAAAATGAAAAAGGAGAAAGAAAAAAAGTTAATTAATCAATTGATGGATGAGGAAGGAACTGTACATTATCAGAATGAGGAAAAGAAAAAAATAGTTCAGAATTACTATGAGAAACTCTACCAGCAAGAGAAAGTTGAAGGAGAAAAGATAAAACAATATTTAGAAAAAGCTGAACTACCTAAAATACCAGATAAATTTAAAAAGGCGTTAGAGGAGAAAATAACAATGATGGAACTAACAGAGGGAATTAAAAAACAAAAGAATGGTAAAACACCGGGTCCAGATGGATTACCAGCAGAGTTTTACAAAACATTTCAGGATGTTATAGGTAATACATTGCTGGAAGTATTTAATGAACTTATGGTAGAAGCGAAGATACCAAATTCATGGATGGAGGCATATATTACTCTTATACCGAAAGAAGAGACAGATTCACGACAAGTAAAAAATTATAGACCGATTTCCTTGTTAAATGTGGATTACAAAATATTTGCATCAATAATGGCTGAAAGACTAAAGAAACTTTTAAATGAATTTATACATACAGATCAAAATGGTTTTTTTTACCTAAGAGACAGATTAGAGATAATATGAGAATAATTTTGAATACTTTGGAATATTATGAAGCACATCCTGAAAAACAAATGGCGTTGATGTTTCTTGATGCACAGAAGGCTTTCGACAATGTGAACTGGCAATTTATGATAACACAATTACAAACTATGGACTTTGGAGGAAGGTTTGTAAATATGATTAAAACAATTTATCATGAACAAACAGCAAAGGTGATGATAAATGGAGATATGACAGAGAAGGTAAATATTATGAAAGGCACAAGACAGGGATGTCCTCTATCCCCATTACTATTTGTTTTGACACTAGAGATATTAAACAGAAATATAAGACAAAATGAGGAGATAAAGGGTATGCGAATCAAGAAAGAAGAATACAAACTACAGGCATTTGCAGATGACTTGGTGTTTATTTTAGAGGAGCACTAGAAACAGGGCCAAAACTAATAGAACAAATAGAAGAATATGGAGAAGTGGCAGGGTTGAAAATTAATAAAGATAAAATGAAAATATTGGTGAAAAATATTACAGAGAAACAGAAAAGGGAGCTTATGGAAAAAATAGATATTCAGATTACTAAAAAGGTAAGATATTTAGGAGTATATTTAACAGAAAGATGTACAACGATTAAGAAAGATAATTACTATAAATTGAGAAGATAAATTGAGACAGACTTGGAGAGATGGAAAAATCTACAACTATCATTAATGGGTAGAATAGCCATAACTAAGATGAATATATTACCGAGATTGCTGTTTTTATTTAAAACAATACCGATAAAACTAGAGAAATATACTTTGAAAATTTTAATAAAATAATAATGAATTTTATATGGCAAGGCAAAAAAGCGAGAATTAATATAAAAATGCTCCCGATGCAAGACTCAGAGGAGGGTTTGGACTTCCAAACTGGGAATTATATTATCAGGCAGCAGCATTATCATGGATGAAAGAATGGATTGTATTAAGAAATACAAGGTTATTGACATTAGAGGGACATGATTTACAACTGGGCTGGCATGCTTTTTTATGGTATGGGAAGAATAAAATATATAGTTATTTTCAAAGACATTATGTAAGAAATGCTTTATTACTAGTATGGGAGAAATATGGCTTTCGACGATGGAAGCATTAATACACCCAAATATGATCAATATGGGAAATATCATTAGATATAAAAATATTTTATCAGAGAAGGGGGAATTGAAAGGGAAACAAGAATTAGAAGAACAAGGGTTTGATATGGTTTGGTATACACAATTGCAAATACAATCGAGATATGAAAAAGATGCTAAATTGTATGGTTTTTATTTGGAGATGACAGAATTGGATGAAATACTCACAGGAACAGAAGATCGAATGATTAAAAAACTGTATAGTTATTTACTCAGTATTAAATTAGAAGAAGAGCAAGTAAAAGAAACAACGATAGCATGGGCAAATTTTTTTGGATATACGATAGAACTAGATAAATGGCAGCAACTATGGGAAAGAAATTATAAATTAACAATGGCGACAGCATATAAAGAGAATTTGTATAAAATGTTTTATAGATGGCATATGTCACCGGAAAGATTGGTAAAAATGCCAAAGATTGGCAAAAATCATTTAAAGATAAATCAATTAAATGTTGGAAATGCCACCAGACACCAGGATCGTATTATCATATGTGGTGGACATGTGCAGAAGCGAGAAATTATTGGGCACAAATTCAAATGTGGTTAGAAAAGATGATACAGCAGCATATTGATTTAAAACCAGAGCTGTTTTTGTTGGGTATTTTGGCAGAAAAATATAGTAAAGAAACTGTATATTTAATTATTCATGTAATAACACAAATTCGAATGTGGTTAGAAAAGATGACACAACAACATATTGATTAAAACTGGAGCTGTTTTTGTTGGGTATTTTGTCAGAGAAATATAGTAAAGAAAATGTATATTTAATTATTCATGTAATAACTGCAGCTAGAATTGTATTTGCACAAAATTGGAAAGCGGGAAAAATCCCTACAAAGGGAGAGATAATTAAGAAAATGTTAGAAAGTGCAGAAATGAATAGATTAACAATGGCAATTAAAGGGCTTTCCCTTTAATTGGAGTATTATAATATATGGGAGCGTTTTTATCATTGGATAGAGAATGAATATAGACAAAAAGAGATATGAAATTAAATAAAGTGGGAAGGAAAATGTTTTAATAGAAGATAAGTTAAATTGAAATGCAAAAGGAGAGTTATATATATATTAAGAAAATGGTGGTAAATGTAAAATATGTTGACACAAAAATTTTGTACCCAGATGACACACTGATTGATTAATGATGTAATGTTTGTTGAGAGAAAAAATAAAAATTTATTTTAATTTTTTTTTGGATCAAATGCAAATCTTCTCCTTGTGTGATGACATTGAGCATATTTTGTCAATTTCTACAATTTCAAATGAAAGCCTACATGGAAAGTCTGTTATGGTGTAGTCCTAATCCTGCAAAGTAAGTTATAACTAAGTCTCCTTGAAAGCAATGGAAATTAAATTTACCAATCTGTTTCATTTGGCTTTAATGATGTGTTACTTACTTGGGGCATAACCATATTATCTACAATTTAGAACATTGTTTTAATTGTTCTTTGCTACCATTCTCAGTTTCTTATATAAGGCTCATTGCTTCTTCAGGAAGCATATTATTTCCATAGTTGGCAATACAATGCTAAAATAATTTGATGTCCAGTCCACTGAGCGATTCCCCATGGACATTCTTCTGAAAAGGTCTAACAAAGCAATTACTATCCTCAATGTGTACAGGAGAACTTTCTGGTGGATCAGGTCCTTGGCTTTTACGATAACTTTTCATTTCCAGTTTTCTATTTGTAATTTGTGCATAAAAGATCTCTTTTCACCCTATTGTTTTTGCTCTAAAAGCCACTTTATTCTTAATAAAAGGAACAATAAGTGCCAGTTGTAAAATAATTTGTCAATCACTTACAATTGTAAAACACCTTCCTTTGGACCTCTCAGAGTGTTTCAGAAAAGATAAAAACAAATAAAATAGAACTACAATTACACTGAAGTGACAGAATTAAAATGATCAGTTTTATATCTTGAATTTTGTTACTAGTATTTGACAAGGGACAATTGTTTGAATGAACTCCCTGGAAGGAGCCAAAGTGAACAACAGTCTGGCCTATTCTGAGCACTGAATGAGCTTTTCAGCAGGACCCTCATTAGAAGCAAAATTGAAGCTGAGCTGAAAACCACCTTCCCTCCCTACAGTTGAAGGTACTCAGTTGACTTCAAATTTAACCTCCCAGCTATTTTGCTGTTCCTTTATGCCAGCCATTGCAACCATTTAATAGATTTTTCCTTTTCTTTGGGGGTTTTTACTGAAAGAAGAGTAGTGTTAATAATTTCTAGGACTGTATCTTTTAATGAAACATGAAAATGGGCTGGTGCAGTTTTAAATCAATACTTAATGGTGCAAAGTAAATATCTGAGCCTTCTCAAACTGTTGCATTCCCTGTCCTCCAGATCTGTTCAGTAATAAGATCCTACAATTTCCAGATCACAGATTATAGAAGAAGTCCAACAAAATTGAAACAAACCAAGTTAGGGAAGGCTGTGCTACCTGGATGCCCTTTACTGAAAAGGGATGAGGATTTTGTTGATCAGGATTCTGATAATTGGTCAAAGGTTCTTGTGTTGAGATAACAGAAAGTTCAGGCCTTAACTGGCCTTTAGGGTTGTGGAAAGTTCCATAAGAAACCACAAGCTTGTGGGTTAAACATGTGATCCTAACCATGAGTATTTTTATAACTTCTATACCTCTATATACATCTACTGGGTGCTGACTTCCTCTTATGTAATTAAGTAAAAGTAAGAAATCTATACATACTTGCTTCAAACTGTATTCAGGGTTCTTCCAATCTTATGGAAGGACCCACCTTTGTTCAGGTGAATTGGTTAGCAAAAAGTACAGAATCTGGACTCTATCTCTTTGTTCGCACCAGACCACACTTGATCCTTATCTAACAATTTCTACATGCACTTGTCCTAATTCTTGCAATATATTACACTCCAGATTGCTTGGTGTGGGGAAAAATAGAGAGTGAGTCCCTTTACCTAATTAACTATGCATTCAGAGATGTTGCCCATATTTGTTTTTGATTGTTACCCTTATAGCCCATCACATCTGATCCAGAGATGATCAGTGGTTTATGTGATATATAATATAAAAAAGCATTGAAAGCATCAATAAAATAGTTAAAATAACAAACTGATTAACAATCATAAAAGCCCAAAAGCAAGACAAAGATGCAATATGACCAATAAAATAGAACAAAAACAAAGCAAATCTAGAGTCACAAAATAGGTAGCATGCAAATTTAATATATAAATAAAATAAAAAAGACCACAAGAAATTAAATTAGGCACCATATTACTATATATTGCTATACTTAATATTATATAATTAATTATATTAATAATATATAATATTATATTACTAAATTGAAATATATTTCAATTTATTTTTATTAAAGTAGCCAGGAAGTTAAATCTTAGGTTTTATTATTTTTATTTTATTAAGTTTTATTATGCTATACTTGTATGCTGTGGGGCAGTGGTGGGTTCTAAATGATTTTGCGCAGAAGCGTCCTGGGCGGGTGGGTGGAGCCTCCCGCCGCCGCCGCTACTGGTTCAGAGAACCGGGCCGAACCAGGAGCAACCCACCACTGCTGTGGGGAATGTTTGGGTGTACAAAGAAGTCCTGATTTTATATAATTTATCAAAT
>QLTV01004257.1:1800640-1822971 GCA_003457575.1 Thermophis baileyi | reverse complement strand
TGTTTTTCTTGGTTATTGTGGTTATTTTTGGTACATGTATTCTGATAGTTCTTTTGACTTCGAGCAAGAAGATGCTATAATGGTCATCGGCAGTGTTACAGCCATAGAATAGGGTTTGCCAGTCTAGAGATGAGAGGTCAGCATCTATGAGTTCATAGTTGGTTTTTTTGAAGTTGTAATTGGGTATCCCATTATTAAGGTGATTTTTGCAATGGTGTAGATTGAGGCTAAAGTCAATCATGCTGTGGTTGCTGTTGGAAAAGTCTTCTTTTATTTGTAGTCCATAAATTGAGCTTAGGCTGTTGCAGAAAATAAGATCAAGGCAGTTGTTGAGTCTAGAGTTGTTAGTTACTAGTTGATCGAGTCCCAGATTGGTAACAGCGTTGTATAGGGTTGCATGGATGGGTTCAGTCGTGCATTCGTTTAGGGTCCAGTTAATAAGAGGTAGATTGAGGTCACCAAGAAAGATAAGGGGGTATGGGCAGGAGGCTGCCCACGTTAGCAGTGAAGTTAATTTGTTCGCATGTGTGATGTCGTAGTCTGGGGCTCTGTAACATAGTAGGAAGCGAAGTGTGGTATTTAAGGACAGTTCGCAGACGATGGTTTCAGGAAGAGTGAGTTCATGTGTAACTTGAATATTTTTTAGGTTTAGTGTCTTTTTGTAGAATATAGTTACTCCGCCTCCTCCATTAATGGAGCAATCATTTTCTTGACTTTTTTCTTGTTTTTTACATGTTGAATGAAGCTTTTTTAGTTATTTTTTTACTTTTGTCACAAGCCTTAGTTCATTTTGAGCCTTAGCTTTCCTGACTTCATCTTTGTAGGCTTGGGCTATTTGCTGATACTCTGCCTTAGTTAAGTGCCCCTCTTTCCACTTTTTATAGTTGTCCTTTTTGTCTTTCAACTTAACTAAAGGAATTATCATATGAAAAGATTCAATTGTCATTGTTAATAATACATGAAAAATTGAGATTTTAGTTTGTCCAACAGGGATGCTCTCTTCTATATTACTTTATTGGTCTTTATTTATTTAATAGTTGTCTTCTGCAATTTTAAGGGGCAGCTGTTTCCTCTTATATGCAGTTCAACTCTGGGAAATGACTGGAAAGTACACTTTTAGTCTATGCAAACAAATTTCTGTTTTCTTTTCACTTTGTCCATCTCTCTCTATAGCTGTCTTTTTGTTGATCTGTTTTGACAATATGATTCTCAGATTTGGTAATGTCAATTAAAGTGGGAAGTGGATTCTACTCTCAAGACTATTTTTGTAACTTTGAAATTTGGAGACCATAAAAATCCTCAACTTTCAGTTACACACAGATATTTCAGTTAAAAGCCACATGGTTTTGATACCTCAGCTTTGTCATTGTTATCCCTCCATTTTGTAGGGCATAAACTAATAAATTAAATAGTTTTAATTCAAATAAAGGGGAAATAACTGATTTACTGAATGTTATAAAATATAAGCCAGTTATAATACAGAATGTAAAGACTAAAGATTTGCTTAAGTTTGACCCCTGGTGACTATTGAATGAGACATATAGCCCTAGTATTTCTTGGTGGCCATCCATCTATGAGGTTGGATGAAAACTAATGTTTCTACTCCCATGATATTAGTTTAAATAGGATTATTTTAATAAATAACACAAAATAATTCTTGAAATTAGCTCTTTTCTTACCTGTATTTACATCTCCAAATTACTATCACCATTTGCTATTGATGGTGTTGAATAAGCTACATGAAGCCACCTTTTTCCAATAACGGATAAACTACTTAAAGCCATCATGAAAGAAACCTATGCTATGTTTTTTCAACCTGATTGTGACAGTCCTTTCCATCTCTTCTTTTGAATCAAACAGATGCTTATGAAGGTATTCCATAAATTATGGGAAAATGGTGGAAGTCACATAGTTCCAAATCTAGAGTGTATGGCAGATGTGTAAGATTGTGAGATCTATATAATTTTGCAAATGTCTTCCCAATGAAATGATACAAGTTATCATATTATTGAAGTATAGAGGCAACCATTCTGTCAAGCTTGAAGCGTGCTTATGCTGTTGCAACCATTATCGTTTCTCAACTTGCCAAAGAATCAGGAGGGTAGGGAAGGGTGAGATGGAATGCAGGTTCCAGACTTCAAGAAGACGAGTGCTGAGAGCCAAGGACACTCCAGCAGGTGTTTGTCAAGACAAGAGACCAGAGACAGTTTCCTGGGCTTCACCAATTTCTATAAACAATTCATCCCCTTCTTTGCAAAAATCTCCTTGCTGATCACGGAACTACTGTGAAGACCGGGGGAGGAGGGAAAAAACTCAGGCCAAGTCAGCCACTGAACTGGACAATGGAATGCCAAGCAACATACCTACAAAAGCCAGGGGGCCGCCAGGGAGGAGTTCATAATAAGCTCAAACTGCCCAAGGAGCTGCTGATACAGTACAGTTCTACAGAGGAATTATTGAGTCTGTCATCTGCACCTCTATAACTGTCTGGTTTGGTTCTGCAACCCAACAAAACAAACACAGACTTCAGAGGATAATCAAAACTGCACAAAAAACAATTGCTACCAACCTGTCTTTCATTGAGGACCTGTATACTGCACGAGTCAAAAAGAGGGCCGTGAAAATATTAACTGATCCCTCGCATCCTGGACATAAATTGTTTCAACTCCTACCCTCAAAACGACACTATAGAACACTGCACACCAAGACAACTAGACACAAGAACAGTTTTTTTCCGAACGCCATCACTCTGCTAAACAAATAATTTCCTCACCACTGTCACACTATTCAACAAGACTGCATTACTATTACTATTAGTCTTTTCATCATTCCTATCTCCCATCTCCTCCAACTTATGACTGTATGACTGTAACTTTGTTGGTTGTATCCTTACGATTTATATTAATATTGATTGTTTCCTGATTGCTTATTTGTACCCTATGACAAGTGTCATTAAGTGTTGTACCTCATGATTCTTGACAAATGTATCCTTTCTTTTATGTACACTGAGAGCATATGCACCAAAGACAAATTCCTTGTGTGTCCAATCACACTTGGCCAATAAAGAATTCTATTCTTATGACCATTGCAGCATCCCTATGGTCACATGATCAAAATTCAGTGCTTGGCAACTGACTCATATTTATTATGGTTAAAGTGTCCTGGGGTCATAGATCACCTTTTGCAACCTTCTGATAAGCAAAGTCAATGGGGAAGCCGGATTCACTTAACAACCGTGTTGCTAACTTAATAATTGCAGTGACTCAGTTAACAATGATGGCGAGAAAGGTCATAAAATGGGCACCTCATTTAACAACCATCTTACTTAACAACATAAATTTTGGGCTCAATTGTGGTCATACGTTGAGGACTACCTTTATATACTTTCCTATGAAACTAAGCCGGACAGCAAATTTGTTTATTTACTTATATTTCATATTTCTAAACCACTCTTTAAATTTCCTTAATGAGTTCATCAAGCTTTCTCATATGAAACTTATTGCTTGCTGGAAATCCACTTTTTCTTTATCACATAAATTAGCTCTTTCCAGCTGACCATCTTTACATTTTTTAGCCCAGCAATGCACAGTACTCATGTCAAAACAGTAATCACCACAAACAGCCTGCATTTGGCAATGAATTTCATTTGGAGGAATCTCCTTCAGGGTCAAAAATTCATTCATGGCGCATTGCTTAAAATACACTAATGAATTTTTGGGCTTCCATTGTACAAACAACAGAAATGCAATATTTTCTCACAGCAACTTTATGTTAACTAAAATAAAGGAACAGATGCTAAAGAACCTATCAGTACATCATGGCTGCCATCTGTTAATGCCTTATAACACTGGAGACAAGTTTTTACTTAGTTTTTTGGGGGAGATCTGCCAAGATTGCCATATTGTTGTGCCTTAGAATTGTAGTTGGAAAATTGGCAAGTTAGAATATTATTTTTAATACAACAAAACCTCCAGTTAACATATTGGTGCAGGAAAAATATATTGGATATTTTGAGCTTCTCATTAAATGATGACTTATATCACTTGTGTGCTCCTACACAAGATGTAAGTTGGCATATAAGTTGTAATTTGCATATTTTATGATATCATACAAATAGTACAAATTGCATCATTTATCTCATCATGTGCAATAACATGATTGTGCAAAGGGCAGTTTTGCAGAAGTCTGTTATATTGAGATCTAATAAACCAAAAATTGACTTGCATATTAATATGTAACTTTGTCATTCCAGTCCAGATTTTTCTCACTTTATGCCCACCAACTGCATCAGACAATATTCTGGATCCAGACATTGAACCAGTTGTGGGTTGCTCCTGGTTCGGCCCAGTTCAGCGAACCGGTAGCGGCGGCGGGAGGCTCCGCCCACCCACCCGGGACACTTCTGTGCATGCGCAGAAGCATTGCGCGCGTGAGCGAGCGAACTGGTAGCGATGGGATTTAGAACCCACTACTGCATTGAACAGTATGATGCACACAAGTTGTATACATAAGGATGGCAAAGATTGCCTACCCAGTCTAAATTCCTTTTCAGTACAGGAAGAGCCACCAAGTAAGTTTTGGCACTAGATTTGTTTCAAAGGAAATACCAGTAATAAAAACAAGTTCACTCATGAATGTCAAGGAACAGCTAATCCTGATCTGATGTTTTTTTAATGTCTACATTTCAGCCAAAGCAAAACAAAATCGTTATCCTTAAAATATACCATAAAAAGCTTGCATCATAATTTTATAAAACAAACTAATATCAAATGCAGGCAAAACCACTTCATCTTTCACTGGTTACCAGTGGAAAAAAGAACTCTCAGGGTTTTCTGCAAAGCTTAGAAAAAAATGGCTTCTCTTTCATAAAGATTCCCATGTTTTTACATCCTCTAGTTACTTTCAGTCAAACTATTTATTGTTCTTTGCTTCTGACATTTACAGCATTGGGTCTCCTGATCTCTGCATTATATTATTTCACATAATCATAACCCATCAGAGAACTTATGAAAGGCTTCAAGCTGACTTGGTCATTTTGAAATGAAATTGATGGATACAGATACTTTTTCTAGGCCAAGCTGGAAGAAAGAAACATATTCATTATGACACAGATTTTTCAGGTGTAAAGGACAGCTATAGCTACACAGTATTATTTCAAGACTTTCTATTTAATGACTTATTCATAATTTGAGGGATTTTCACTAAGAAAATCAAAGTTAAGTAGCATCTTTATGTACTGCTTCACATTTAGGAATATGCACCCATATTAATAAGATTATTTTTCTGAGAATTTTTTAAAAAGGATCTTGTGCTCATCTTTTTTTTCTAAAGAAATATAATGATCTTCAAATCCTGTAAATAAAGCAAGCCAAACCACTCTCCCCCCCCCTATTTTTTAAGCTCTCAACTTTCAAAAATTCTAGTGTTCTCTAATGGAACCTAACAATCAGGACTCCAATATACACAGCCTTTTAGAAGTAAAGAGCCACTGTTTTTTTGTATTTATTTTCTGAAGCCAAGAGCCAAAACAGGTAGGGCCGTGAAATTGTTGCAGAAATATGGAATGGGTAGGGACCATTGAGGCCATGAAATCTACTTCTCTACTCGGTGCCGGATCCCCAGTTAAGACATCAGGATGGCTGACCTACCAGATAGATTTTTATTTGATGCGTCCATTTTCTGTTACATTTTAGGTACTTTTGTTGCAATTTGTGTTCTTTTAGGGATTGTTAGCCATCATTACAAGTACTGATTATAAATGTCTGCATGAGTATGTCCATTCTTACATGATTCATATATATATATGCTTTGCTCCTAGAAACACGAGGCCGAAGACACAAGCCTGATAACCAGCCTGATGATGACGAATGAGATTTCGTCGAAACGTCGCAACGACATCTCCAACTTCACGCGGGAGAAAACCCGAATAACCATAGACCTACATACAAATACCCGCGAAAACCTCAAAAAGCATATATATATATATGTTAAATCACTTAATGACAGCAGCAGCTCCCTGGAGTTTTAGCTGGGATTATTCTCTCCCTTCCTTACTACCTGGTTGATATTTCTTGACAAAGATGAGGTGAGCTTGGGAAATAAATGCCATAATATATATATATATATATATATTGAAAAGAAGGATAAGAATGAATTGATTTGTATCAGACACAGAGTTCCAGTTCTACCATTGAGTTTAAACAAGTGTCTATACAGTATATTGTCTGCCTATATGCAAAGAAGAGATCTGATCACTTTTCTCAGAGTACTGAAGATGAGATTAAATATTGGGCTGTTTGAATTTGGTGCCTATTTTAAAAAATCAGCTCGCTGCCCTAAATGAAGTGACATTGTAATCTGCACTGGAGGCACAAAGGCATGTAATCTGTTCTTCGTCTAAGCAGCTTCTGATGCTGTGTCCAGTTATGACTGTATACGTAGAATTTTACATGATATTTCTTTTGATCAAAGAGATTCAATAGTAAAATTGACTGCCCCATCTCCTTCCTTCCTTCCTTCCTTCCTTCCTTCCTTCCTTCCTTCCTTCCTTCCTTCCTTCCTTCCTTCCTTCCTTCCTTCCTTCCTCCCTCTCTCTCAATCAATCTTTATTTTGCCTTCATTTTTTATAAGTAATTCAAGAAGGCGAACATAAATAATACTTCCTCTTCCTCTTATTCCCACAACACTAACCCTGTGAGGTGTCTTGGACTGAGAGAAAGTGATTGGGCCAAAGACCTGCCCCCAGTTTCTAGGCCAGCAACTTCACACTATTGCACTGTTTTTTCATGTACCATGGAGAACCGGACATTGTGCTATGCAGGCCTAAAGAGAAGATTCTCAGTTCCTTGAGGTAGAAGAAAGATGAGTATCTTAGGAACATATCTTGATTTCTTCTATCGTTATTCTTTGCAATCTGGCAAATTTCTTTGAGGAGCAAAGAACATAAACCAAAAAACATCTCTAATTGTTTAGTAATGGTAGTCGATTCCCTGACAGAATCACCTCATCTTTTCTGTTAAGAGACATTATATTGTGCAGGTAATCTATGTGGAAAAATGCAATGGTGCAGAGTGCAATAAATCAAATGATAAATTGAGTGTTACGTCGATTATGCTAACTATGCATAGAAATATATACATTTGATGGTCATTATGACACTTCAGATGTGCAAGACAGAGAGATATACATCTATATGGAAAAAAATGGCAATGGTCTGCAGTTTGCATCTAGCATTAAATTCTATAAAACTATCCATGTTTTCCACATTGGAAGCTTGATTCTAAATGGAAAGGTCATTATGGTTATTAAGTTTTATAAGAAAATGAGTGCAGGTGCAGGTATCTATTTAATATCTGAGACATCATGAATGTCATTGTTAACACACTTTGCTGTGTGCTAATAACTCTTTAAGGGTACCCTTGACTTGAAAGCAATATTGGAAATTTTATATTACTTGAACTGCTGGTAGCATTTAAGTGTACTTTTTTAATAGCTACATATAAAGGAGTGACTTCTCTTTATACAACTTTGGCTTCATGGAGGCAGGACTACAAGTTTGGACTAAACATTTTTTCTCTTTTACTTCTAGTTTCCAAAACCAGTCATACTTCAGCCCAGCGAGTTCTTATATTTAGTGGTTATTTAAGTTTTATCTTGGTAAATTGTCCTTCCTACAAAATTTTACTCTGGTAAATTGTCCTTCTTACAAAATACCTGTGTCTCGGAGGGCAATAAAATGAAGGCTTCAGTAATCAAAATAAGTGCCTGGCATGGCTACGATATTTTCATCATTGAACAAATATAACTTCTTGACATTTCCATGGAGGAAATGGTGTGTCCTGCCCTTAAAATATGCATTTATTCATGCCCCCCCCAAAACTTTTGTAATTTTTGCATTCTATGATTTTCTAATTCCAATCCAGTGATAACTTGTTTCTTTTTCTATTATATATTTAAATTAAAAATAAGGATATGTAGTTTCCATTAATGAGTTTTGTAGGGGTCTTTTAGTATTATGTCCCTAGGCGACTTCCTTACTCAGCATGAAGTCTTCAGAAGAGGTGCTTGTGCACCTGATTAATTCATAAATGGTGTTGAGGGCTGCATATTTGCACAATCCTTGTTAAATCATGGAAGTCTGCTATTTCTCTGTAGGATGCATTGCAAATTGTGATGCCCACATTCTGTACCTAATCAAACTATTCTGAATCATCCCCAAATTTCCTAAGTATTCTCATTTATGTGACATCCTTCTCAGGGACTAGAAGGTCAAGGTCCATCACTAACATTTATATCAATTTTGAAGAGACAATAACTTCCTCCTGTTAAAAGCACGTTCATCTATCACGGAAGCACTGTATTTAATGAGAGTCCAGGAGACAGAAGAATATAAATATCAGTGTTTTTAGCAAGTGCTAACATGAGATGTAAAAAAGAATTTACCAAATAAGTATCCAAAAGCAGCACAGACTTTTTTCTGAAATAAACAATTTAATTACCTAACACTGCATTTCATTGTCTTTAATTGTGTTTATCTGACATGAACTCTGTGAATATTCTTCAAGACTCTGCAAGAAAATGCACCTCATCTATTTCTTCTCTTTCTAACAGCACATCTACAGAACACAGAAAGCAACTTTCAAAATCAGGTACAAGTGATAAAAGTACCACACCTTAAAGTCACATCAAGAGGCAACACAAGATAAATTTAACATAGGCCTTTATTGATAATTTGGGAATCTAGAGGCACTCAATAAACCTAAAACTTGTTTGTCTAGAACTGCTTAAATTATAAAAATAAAAACAAATCTAATTTGCTGTAAACTATGAAAAGAAACAGAGGCTTACATTTTAGTCTGCTGAAGTAGTTCTTAACAGAAGCCATAAGTCATGGATAAAACCTGAGGACTCAGAAATCCATATAAGATTAGCCTTCAGTAGCTTTGTGCACTTCACTATGTTACTCATCCACTCGCTTAACTCCCAACAAATATGGAGAACACCAAAACTCTGGCTGGAATTATGGAAGCTATATATTAACGTAGCTGAAGTATCACTAGCTACTGTATAAAAGATGCTGTAGATTGTGCTGCACACACTTGAAGAGAACTTGGCATGCATTTAATATTCCACTGTCTGCTGTTAGAGTATGTATGGAGAAAATTTTCTGACACTAATTTTTTGTGTTTTGATAGAGTCAGGCAATCACTTTGACATCACAATTTATGTTATGAAAAATGCACAGAGCTATGTTTTGGCAATATAATTGGCCACTTGGATAGTTTGAAATAAATTGACCAAGCAATGATTGAACTTGAGGTGCAACCAATTGGGAATTAATTATATCATTAGCAGATTTTGGAATATGGATTGCACTTTTGAACTTGCCAGGTCAGCAATCCAGTCTTCAGTTGTTTTATCCAAGGGACAAAAAGACTCAAAGAGAGACCTTCCAAAACTGTTAAATATGACGATAAAGACCCTTATAGTTTACCGTTTTTATTTCCATGTGATTCTCAGAGACTGCCTGGATAAGTTCCTGCAATTTTCTTGCCAAGGTTTTTCAGAAGTGATTTGCCATTGCCTCCTTCCCAGGCTGGAGAGAAAGTGACTGGCCCAAGGTTGCCCAGCTGATTTCATGCCTAAAGTAGAACTAGAACTCACAGTCTCCTGCTTTTTAGCCTAGTAACTTATCCACTATACAAACTGGCTCTCAAAAATATTAATTTTAACTTTGGAAATCTGCAAACATATAGCCTAATTTAAAAATGACATAACAGCTGGACAATATTTTTTCCTTGTAGATGCAGGCTCCTATGATGGCCTCCAGTTTTACACACATTGATTTCATTGCTTAGATGCCCAAAGATGGATGGTGCTTCCCATTCCCACAATAATCCCAATCTTTAAAAAGGGTGATAAATCTAATTCATCCTATTCTCAGTCAATTAGTCTTTTAAATGTAATAATGTGCAGTTTATATGCAAATATTATAAGAATGTTTTTTTATGATGAGTGATATTTTTTTCTCTTACTCCCATTATCATGTTCCACCAGATGATTGCAAAACTAAGGAAAACCCCAAAAGTAGATCTTCTCGTGTACAGGTAGTCTTTGTTCCTCAACTTACAACCGGTTGAATTTACAATGGATGCCAAAAAAAAGTATTTACCACCAAGTTCCGAAGTTTTGACAGCCACCTCCATGGTCACATGACCACATTTTTGGCTCTCAGCAACCAGTTTGCATTTGCCACTGTTTGCAGCATCCAACGATCAAATGAATGCAATTTACTACATTTTTTTCAAAACCAGCATTTTCTTCCAGTTTTGGGGAAACAAACACATAGCAAACAATGGGTTCACTTAATCACTGCAAAAACAGTTATGAAATCAGATCAGTCACATGATGAGCTGCTTTATGGCCATCACAAGACTGTTAATGGGAAGGCTTCATTACGGTCATAAGTCAAGGATTACCTATAATACTTAGTTCTGGCTTCATCTCCAAAAATATATTTTCTTTCTTCTCTTCTTTCTTTCTTTCTTTGTCTCTCTATCTCCCTCCCCCATCCTTTCTTCCTTCCTTCCTTCCTCCCTTCCTTCCTTCCTTCCTTCCTTCCTTCCTTCCTTCCTTCCTTCCTTCCTCCCTTCCTTCCTTCCTACCTTCCTTCCTTCCTCCCTCCCTCCCTTCCTTCCTTCCTTCCTTCCTTCCTTCCCCTTAAGAGTTGAAGCTTGCAGAAAATCTTGTACTTAATGTATATTAACTTATACATAAAAGTTCTAAACCAGATCCGCAACCTAAGCCTTATTTTATAACAATATAAACTGCAATAAAATAATATGTGACTGCATACATTAAACATGATCCTTTGACTCTTAGGCTCATTGCAAAGGATTCAGTTCAATTTACTCTTGAGTAAAACATATTGAGCAAGGATCGTAATTGAACAGAAAACACAAAAATAAACAGAAGTTGCTATGGTAGGCATTCTTTTTCTCTCAAAATCAGTTTTTGCTTCAAAACTAAGTCACCTGTTCCTTGTTCAAAAATGTGTGAGCAGAGAAAAAAATAATGCTGAAATGGTTAACCAAAAAAAATCAAATTGGGGGAGAGGAGATGAAAACATAAACCAGACTGAGACATTTTTTCCATGCCTTTGGTCTTCTGTGTGTGTGTGTTTTTTTTTTCATTTGTTAAATCATAAATAGTTACAAACAGAGCTGTAGTTCAGAGGGCCTTTGTTTCTAACATAAACAAGGTATAAGGCATACCGCTGAATGTCAGCCAAAAAGAGTACAGTGTATGTTACAAAGTGATACATATGTATAAAAGAAGTGTCAGGCTTTCACTGAGAAATTATAGTTTGTCACAGACAAATATAAAAAATAAGTTGAGCTCTGGAGTGGAATATGTACTTAGCCGAATAATGATCCAGTCTAAACATCTAGAGAGACTATCCTATTTTTACTAAATTAACCTAATTCCTTATATAAAATCACAGAAATAGAATAGTAATTTGGTTTATCATTAGTTTTCAAGAAACTTGCTCATGCTAGTTGAAAAATGTAAAGACTCCTAAAAATTAACTTTAACTTTTAATTTGCTATAGTATTGTAAAACTTCGTTTAAATACGTGGACGAGATTTAGCTAAATTCACTTTATCAATGAATGATGGCTATTCTAATTGATACATTAATAATTTTAAAGAAACATAGTTATAGAAAGTGACCTATCCCAGTCCCCAATTTTATAGAAAAATTGAAATTCTCTCTAAACTTTCACTGTCTTTTGTCTCTGCTTGTTTGAAGCAATTATTCCCAAGTTATTTTAATTGAATCAGCATCAATGCTATGTATGAAAAAAAAAATCAAAATATTTTCCGCTAATTGATATGGTACTGAATGATATTTATTGAATCCAGTGGTGACAGATATAGGGTAACAATAAACACCATTCTAAAATTTCAGAACCTGAAGAGGTCAGTGTAGCAACAGCAACAAGAAACGAAGGAGCTGCAATAACTTACCAGCAGCCGCCATGTGTATTTTTAAAACACAGTTTCTAGCATTTATTATGCCAGTTATTTTTCTAATCACAAAGAATTGCAAAGTGTTTGATTTTCATCAAGTCTTCATGCATTGATGAATGCATGATACAAATCATTCATTTTAAGCATTTCAAATGTTTTCCTTTTTCCCTGAATTTATTTTTACAAACACAAAAAAGATACATAGTGATCCAAGAACCCTCTTTAATTATTTAACCATGGCTGTTAGGCATGAACAAGCTAAGTAATTTTAGACCTCAGCTGAAATGTTATGAGTATAACTCTCTTCCACTGAAATCAAAGGGTGTCAAAACTGCTTAACTTTGAGTAAATATTAAAAAAAACCCTTTCCCCCCCCCCATTATAGCTGTTGGTTTGTTTTCTGTGCCTCATATTATGACCTTACATAAACTCAATACAGGGATGGTGCATAGTACATGTGCCACACATGTATTTTCAATCCATTTTAATGATTTATATGGCTGCATGAAGTTAGATATAACATGTACATGTGTGTGTGTGTGTGTGTAAAATTCATAGTTACATATCTGTATGCATTTATATTCTCATACCTGTATCTGTATATATTCATATTCATATACAAACACAATCATATTATCGACTACAGGTATAGCTGTAAACATGAATGTTGCCTATCAGGTTCTACTTTTAATCTTTAAAACCAGAGAAATACAGTAGAGACAGCAAACCAAAGTTACCAGCCAATCTCCTGGAGCTTTCTTTGCTATTTTGACCTGTCAATGACCTTTAAAAGATGACATTGAAAGATTATCCTCTTCCAGGGTGAGAAATAATTTGCTTCAATAGCTCTTCTGCCCCAGACATGTCTGAAATGCAGAGTGTAAACATATAGGCTTAGTTTACATTGGCTGAGGCTCTAAGCAACACCATTCAAGTCATTTAGAACATCTCAGTTGTCAAAGTGGAGAAAGTTGTCAGCAGTACCTCAATTACAGGAATGTGCTACAATACTGAAATACATATGTAGCTATTTGAGCACTGGAGAAAGTGGCCTAAAATGCAACTCATGTTTGATAATGTAAGCAAGAAAGATGGCTGGCATAGTGAAAAAATCCATTGGGCTGGATACAGACTTGATAATACATGAAAACATGTATTATCATGTTACATTGAGATATAAGCACTCATAACTGTTATATCCACAGTTTTCGAGAGGGAGGGAGGGAGGGAGGGAGTAAAGAGTTGGAAGGCTGAAATTTAAAGTGTGTGTGGGGGGGAGGGGGGGGGGGAGGGGGGGGGGGGGGGAGAGAGACAGAGAGAGAGAGAGAGAGAGAGAGAGAGAGAGAGAGAGAGAGAGAGAGAGAGAGAGAATGAATATAAAGGAAAATGGTTTAAGTTGTTTGACTGGATTTTTAGAAATTTCTGCCTGCAGGTTGTCCATTTTAGTGGAAAAAAAACTTTGCAGATATAATGGAATGTAGCAAAAATGTCTCATTCATTACAGAGAACAGATATTTGTATTGGTGAAGAGAGCCACATCCACCCTTTCTGAAGTGAGACTGTACTTTCTGGATATGTAATCATAGTTTGTATAAAGATCCATATCATCTTTACATGGAGTGGGATAGCAAAATACCAGATTCACTTTTTTTCATTCTGCTAGAAATTTGTTCCACTTTCCATTCAACTAACATCTGTGTTTGACATCTGAATAGGATACACAATATGTGAATAATCATTGGATGCTTTTCATCATGTCCACTGTACATTGCATTTCATGTTGATATATAATCTGTAGAACTCAAGATACCAAATCTAAATCAAGGAGTAGTTTGGCATGGCATAGGTAATTTCTAAATTTAAATCTTCTATAATGCATTGATGAAAAAAAATCACTAACTTCACGATCATTCAAATTGCTCAGATTTTTTTTGAAGTGTCAAAACAAATTAGCTGTCTTGACACTAAGGGAAGAGCAAAGTAAAGTCTTCTTCAAGGTCCTCATAAGGAGGTATCCATGTAGTTTTCTTGGCCATCATATAGAAGTGGTTTGCCATTGTTTCTTCCAACTTCATGTCTCTTATCATTTCTCAATGGTTTCCCATTCAAGCACTAAGTCTGATTTTGCTTAACATTTTCAAGATCATCCAAGATCAACTAAGTGCTGCCACCTTCTGAGATTGATGAAAGAGCAGATAGCATTATTTTAATGACTACATACGCATATTGTATGGATGTGGTATGATTAAACCCCATGATTCTATAGATGTGGCAGTGTATAGGTGAGTTAATAAATTAGATACTGTATATACATACACATCACATATTAATAACAGACTTGAAAGCATATGAGAGGAAAAGAATAAAAAATCCTGTGCAAAATTACACATCTGTGAATTAATGTTGACTTCTACTGGTTTATTAGTAGATATAAGTCAATTTTATCCAGAACTGACTGCCTTATCTTTTTACAGTTACCAGTATAAAAAACCAAATTGGAACAAACCACTGCCATTGCCACCATTGAACATATGCTTGAGCCTTCTTGCATAAATACACTTAAACTTGTATCTTCCAATATTTGAAAATTAAATTTTCAGAAGCCATGGAAACAACTGAGTATTAACATCAAAGATACAGTGTAATATTGACACCATTGTTTTCTTTGGGCCAGTATTTTTTGGCCAGCCCTGGGATTGGTCTCCGTCATTTATAGATGAATTCTTCTTTCAGGATTTATTTTGATTCCCAGTATTTCTTTCAAATGGATTTTGCAGAACTGCCATCTCTGGGAACTGAAATGCATAACTATGCTGGATGCCAAACTCAGTGATTGAAATGGAGACGTTGGCTTCTTATTGACTGAAATCTGTGATCCCCTGCTGGCTGACCTACTGTCAATGTATATTTGATGTGTTATGGGTTTATTATGAAGACTCAAGTCTCTTGGAGTGATTTAAGTCATTAACATTATACAGTAGTCTCTAATCCCTTTTTTCTGATGAAGATATCTTTGAAAAATGATTGAAACTCTGTCCAAGATAAACTAGTGTTCAACCTACTCTATGTACTGGCAACAATGCCCCTCTGATTATCCAATTACTTGATTTTCTGATCATTCATTCATTTCTCCTAAGTCTTCAACAGCAGACAGAGTTGTCACCAGTGTGGAAGTTAAGCTCATTAGAATCTAAGTGCATGGCTGGGCTATTAAAAATGGCTCTCTTCATGTTTTCCCATATTCAGAATCATATTTTTTATCCTCTACCACTGTATCAGTTCCTTTACCTCACCCCAGATTACCTGTAATGTGAAGACTCACCAAGTTGTCATTGTTGAATGTCAGGTAAGAGGAATAGAGAAAAAACAAGACAAATCCATGCAGTACTAACTGCTGCCATTGAGTGGTCTTGACCCATTCTGTGCAGACACTGTCAGCAGTAATCTGAATTCCATTTATGCCACTCTGTAGTGAATTGTGGAAATATCCTTGCAAGAGAGGAGGCGGAGGAGGAGGAGGAGGAGGAGGAGGAGGAGGAGGAGGAATAATAATTGCAAACTAGGTAGCAGTCAGATGAGGCAGCTGATCCCGCAGAAGCAATGGAGGTATGGAAATAACTTAGAAAGGACTGTCCCTAGTTTTTTTTGGACTTTAAAGACAAAGGGAGAGAGAGATGTGCTGTACTTTCAGAAATGCAAGATTGTGTTACTGCAACCTTACAGTAAAGGTAGTGTCATTATTCATGATTGGTGCTTCTTGTCTGGATACCTCTAAAATCACTTGTATGAGATAAACAACTCCATCATACACACACACACACACACACACACACACACACACACACACACGCTTGGTGAGCAAATAGTTCTGAAAATGCCTTCTAGAGTTCCCGCCCTCCACCATTCATATTCCAGTTTGAGGCAAAAAAAACTTTCTTTCATTTTTCTCCCCTCCCCGTCATCTCAAGAAATATTACTATAAGGAGGGAGTTCTACCCTTACTTTAATTACAAGGTGGTGAGGACGGCCCTCTCTGGGTATGCATCTTGCAATTTGTTTAGGTTCTTTGAGCTTGGCTTTCATTTTGTGGCCATTTTTGTTACTTTCCTTCTGCTCTGACCTTTGGTCATAATACAGATTTATATATCTTAGTTTCTTCAGTAATATCAGGAAGCCTAGGAATGTGGCAAAACAATGGAAAGATATACAGGAAACAATAAAAAACAGTAGCACTTGCCATCACCATGCAATAACAATGTAAATTCATAAACATTCAAAAATAAATTTGAAAACACTTCTAAAACACCTGAGAATGAGAGAGACAAAGGGAAGCCTCTTCCGTGGTTAAGAAAACTTTCTGGGAAATTGGAAGATTTGGGTGCAGATTTGGGTGCATGTATGACATGTGCTACAATGTACTAATTGAACTCAGAAAGTAAAAGTCAGAAGCTAGCATATAGGAGGGGCATGGAACTTTCCACTAGGAAGAGAAATTTGGCACTTTTCTCAGTAACAATAGCTTAATCAGTTCTATTCAGGCTGACAAATCTGTATGTAGAAAATCGAAATTATTGAGTCATTGAGCCCTTTATAGTTGAAATTGCTTATCAGAAGTTTTCCAGTTTTTTTCCAACCTACAAAGCACATAACAACCAGGCAGAGTTTTGATCACACCATCACAGCTGCCCTCTTGATTTTTCCTACCTTCTGGACAGAATTGGGGAGGAGCATAAGACCATCCAGAGGCCTTGAAGAACTGCTTCTTAGACAATTTAGACTTAGACTATTTTTATTGTGAAGCTACAGTAATAGAACCTTGCAAGTCTGAATAAATTTTCCCCTCCCTAGCCCTGTGTGAGGTAGGGAGGCGCTTGTCTGAGACATTTTTTCAAGGCATTTTCTTTGTGCAGGTTCAAGGTCCATTTATCTGACCATCACTCTCCTGTCCTTTATAATCATCCTTTACACCCTCTATAGTTTTGGATTGTTTAGTCCTGCTATCATACATGCAACTTAAATATGGGCTTCCCTGGGATAGGGAGGGAACAAGGAAGAAAGAAGGAACCTGGGTCCAGCCTGTGCCTGTCATGGCTTCTAGACATTGAGAAGAGGAATCCCACTTTTTCCTGATTTCGTACAGCAAGAGACAATGGAGAGTCCAGAATATCTTTCCGAAAATTCATCTGATTTACATTTCAGTGCAGATTACATTTCTGTACTGAAGGCTAATGTTCTTAACCTGTGGTCCACAGGTTTATGGCGAGTGAACTTTAATAGGGTGAAAATGTCAGAATATAATTTTGTCACTGTCTAGTAAAGCCACGTGTAATGTGATGAGCAATGAATGTGTGCATTGTTGTGTTAAATTGTTAGAAATAGCAGAATTTTTAAACTCTAGCCATAGAGCTGTACAAATATTTTGGAGGGTTTTCTTTTTTCCAGTGCAAAAAGCTTCCAATGTGGATGGAAGCTTTTGGTCTGCAAAAAAAAGGAAAACTTGAAAACTTGCAGTAGGTCACAATGATCTGATCGGGGACAATATTCTCCAGCAAATATAAGAATTAGTTGAAAATAAAATTTACTCCATATGGCTTACCTACCTTTGCTAATGAACTTTTGCATTTAAGGGGGAATAAAATCACAAAGTTACTATTAGTTGCAAAATAAACCATCAGATCTGGAAAATTCCACCAGTTGGATCTTGTGATAGCTTGGTGACAATTTCTATTCTAAGTGTCAAAACCAACTTTGTTCTATGGAGCAAGTAGTTTAGAATTGTCTCCTTTTAATATTCTAATCGTGAGGTGTAAAGTGAAATGGTTGCACAGTGTAATAGTTGGAAGAAAGTCACGTGTCAATGAGACAGGAGAGGTGACAGACACAGAATGAGACCCTGAGGTGCTCTCCAAGTGCATTGGTTAAAGTTTCCCTTGAGGATTTTTTTTCTCATTAGTACTCAGACACAGTTGGGTAATTCAGTAGCATAGGGTTACTGTTAGTCAGAAGACCAAAATATGTTTCTTTTAATACTTTAGATCTTTTATTTGTATATGCTGACTTCTGATTAAAAATTATAAGACTATGGTTCATAGAGTTGCTTACAGTCTGAAATATAAGGTGGCTGGCAATGCAACTGACAACATGATGAGAAAAAATGAAATGCAAAGAAAAAAGGGAAAAATAGATAAGCTTGTATTGTTTGGTACAGTCTCACTAACCATCTTACAGGGCTGATTTCATAAATTACCACTACAAAACTAACAGACACAACGTAATGTTGATCTGTGCCACCACAACTGAAAAATGTTAAGCAGTCCTTTGTTTTGCTTCTTTAAAACTATACTAAAACTGAAATATATATACATACTGAATTAATGTGAGTTGTCTATAGGGTGAGGGAGGAACTAAGAACTTTGATAGTTAATTTTATATGTACTTAAACATCTGTAAAAATGTTAAATGGAAAAGGTTATTCTCATTTCCCCCTCCCTTGCAATGAAAAAGGTATGTGGTTCTATGCTATCAAAGCAAACTGTACTCCTACTCAGCACCCAAAGGGGTAATGGGGAGAGCAGGGATGGGCTGCTGGGGGTTCACAGGGGTTCAGGAGAACCTCTAGCTAAGATTCTGTGCAGTTTGGAGAACCCCCAAATCCCACTCCTGGCTGACCCCACCCACCCTGTCCTGCCCCTCCCAAGAGTCCACACATGGCCCGTTTTGGATGCAGGTAAGCGCAGGGCGCATGCGGAGGCTCGGGGAGGGCGAAAAAGGGGCCGGTTTCCGGCCTCCAGAGGGCCTCCGGAGCCTGGGGAGGCCATTTTTGCCCTCCTGGAGGCTCAAGGAAAGCCTCCAGAGCCCAGGGAGGGCAAAAAAGCCCCCCCTGCTGTGGTGCAAGAGGCCGACTAGGCCATGCCCACCATGGCCACACCCACCCAGCAACTGGGCAGAGAACCCCTTGCTAAAATTTTTGAAGCCCACCCTTGGGGGTGAGATGTTGTCTCTCTCATTACCCCCCAGATCAGGCAGGAACAGGGGTGAAATGCTACCGGTTTGGACCAGTATGGGAGAACTGGTAGCAGACATATGGCCTGGGTCACAGAACGGGTGGCGACCGCTGGCTGGCCATGTCCCCAAATAGGTCCCCCGGTCACCGGTCGCCTGCCCCGTTTCTGCAAAGGCAGAGCCCCCCCTGCAGGGCAATCCAAAGAGGGGAGGGGATGCTGCAGAAAAGGCCACCTTCCACCCGGGCCCGCGTGCCTCCCGTGCCGACTCCGCGGGGCTTGGGGCTCCGAAGCAGCCCACTGGCTTCCCACCCGGCCACCTGCCTGCTCTCTTTGACTGCCGGTGCCACTTCGGGAACTTGGCCCGCAGAGTCCGGCGCTCCAGGGAAAGGAGGCTCAGCCACGGTGCCGCTTCCCGCTGGTGAAGAAGCGAGTGAGAGGGGTGGCAGCGCTTACCTGGGTGAGCCAGTGCGGGTAGCCCTTCATCTTCACCAGGTCGCCGCACTTGTAGTTGCGTGGCCGGCCGGAGCGGAACATGGCTCAGGCGGAGAGGCCAATGCAGCCCCTGCTGAGGCCGCCCTGGCCGAGCGATCGCCATGCCTCCCCAGCAACAGGCATGCCAGGGCCACCTTGCCCACCTTTGCTGCCTCCGTGCACTGCGAATGGAAGGGGCTGCCGCCGTTCTCGCCACCCTCCCTCCCCACCTGGCTGCAGACGTCCGCCTGCCTGAAGCAACCTCCCGAAGCAACCCTGCCACCATTCGCTTTCATTTCACGGCGGGAGAAGGAAGAAAGCGAATGGCAGCAGTGCTCCGGGAGGGCAGGCAGGCCGCAGATGTTCCGGGGCTGCTGCACATTGGCACATGCATGTGCCATGCCGCCACCGTTCACTTTCTTCCTTCTCCCACCAGGGATGGACTGTTCTTCATATGTAAACACAGCAATCTATTTAGCTATATTTTGTCATTGACTTGTCAGCCTTCTACCTGTTGAGAAATTTAGATATGGCTCAAACTCTTGTCCTCATCTCCACAACACATTTACAGTTTGGAGGGTTCCATATTTTTATGCATTGCTTTTGAATATAAGAATTCCATGCCATAAAAACGGATATTAACAAATAAGCATATTTATTATGGAATAAATGTGAATTCTTCCACTCTTAAGTCCATCCAGATAGAACTTTTCCAATTAGACAGTAACTACCCACAAAACAATTATTACACTAGATGAGACATAGACATTATTGCATTCCTTAAGCTACATAATGCACATAACATACATGTAATGGTATATGGAAATGACCTTGAGAAATAGGAAAAGCTGCAGACTGGACAACTGGCACATAAAATATGTCTCAGCCTACAGAAAGGGTTATAGAATAGGAAACGTTTCAGAAGAGACCCTCCCTAGTTTTGCACAGAATAAAAGTAAAGGAAGGAAGAAATATTTTTGGTCTTGCAATATTTTGTTAATGTAATCTAACCAGAAAGATAAAGCAAGTACTCCTGGTTCTGCTTCCTTTCTGGACTACCTTGCTGGGCTACCATCAATCTTACAATATGCATGCTGGAGAATTCTGGGAATCTGTGCAGAGATGGAAAATTTCATCACTACTCGCTATGGAGAAATGGTTGGTGAAGCTGACAGATTTTGCTGAAATAGATAAATTAACCATTTGATTAAAGAAAAGACATTATCAACATTTATTGCTGACTAGAAGTTTCTTAAGGACTTTTTGCATAAAAATGAATAAAATGAACTTAAGACTTATAGTTTTCACAATTAGACCAGATAGATAGTAGAAAGAATAATATGATGTAACTTTAGAGAGAAAAGTTAAAATATATATTTGTACATATAACTGCTATGAAAAATATTGGAAGCCAATTTATATACATGCCAAGAGCCGCTCTTTTTGTGGCGGGCACTCTTTTGGCCGGGAGAGAGAGAGAGAGAGAGAGCAAGCGAGAGGCGGGTGCACGCACACCCTGTGGGACTGGCTCGGCTCCTCTGGGCTCTGCCTATGGCAGCATTTTGAAATGCGCTCCTGCCTGCAATGAGGTGGCGAGGCAGGGATCAAGGCTCCCCTCCTCTTTCTTGCAGGCAGGAGCGCGTTTCAAAATGCTGCCGGAGGCAGAGCCCAGAGGAGCCGAGCCAGTCCCGTGGTGTGTGTGCGCACCCACCTCTCGCTTGCTCTCTCTCTCTCGCTCTCTCTCTCCCGGCTGGGAGCCACTCTTTTTGCAGTGGGCACTCTTTTGGCTGGAAGAGAGAGAGAGCAAGTGAGAGGTGGGTGCATGGGTCCCACAGTCCCCTGTGGGACTGGCTTGGCTCCTCTGGGCTCTGCCTATGGCAGCATTTTGAAACACGCTCCTGCCTGCGATGAGGCGGCGAGGCAGAGATCGAGGCTCCCCTCCTCTTCCTCGCAGTGGAGGTGCTGATGTGCCACGACTCTCGGCCACTCACTGCTTTTGCCTCTGCGGCTACTGATGTTGCAGAGCCCTGCAGACAGCTAGAGAGCGCCGGGCCTCGGGTCGGCCTCACTGCCCCTTCGACTCTGCCTCCCGCCCACGCCTCCCTCACTCGCTTGCTGGCTCGGGACGCTCAGGGCGGTGCATGGGAATCCCCCACAGGAACAGCCACCCGGCGCACCCGCCTCTCACTTGCTCTCTCTCTCTCTCTCTCTCCGAGGAACGTGACAGAGCTACAAGTCCCAGGTAGGATGCACGTCACATGGCCCACCCTGTCCCAGGTCACCTGCCACCCCCAAATTGTGCCCCACCATGAGACACGCATCCTACCTGGGACTTGTAGCTCCGTCTCATTCCTCGGTGTTGTGTCCACTGACCATCCCCCACCTCTGGCTCTCGAGCGAAGCGGGAGAGAGAAGAAACTCTCGTGGGCTGCCTGAGGAAGGAGAGCTGACAGCCAAACTTCTAGCTGGGCTCAGTGGCAGAAGCAGCTGGGCACGCGCTTCCTTGTCTCTTCCAAACACGCCCCTCTCTCTCTCTCAGCAGGGGGGGGGGAGAAGAGTGCACGTAAGACACAGCACCAGGGACAAGGAACCTTTTGGCTGCACGCTGCACGCAAGAAATCTTTCTCTCTTCCAAACTCCACCAGAAATGAGTCTTCGTGAGACTCATCGCGCCTGCACAGCCTCTTGGAGCGAAAGGGGAGAAAGATTTCTTGTGTCCAGCGTGCAGCCAAAAGTTTCCTTCTCCTGGTGCTGTGTCTTACGTGCACTCTCCCCCCCCCCCCGCCACCAAAAAGGGTTGCTTGCTGGCTGCTTCTGCTTCTGC
>QLTV01004257.1:1783680-1794759 GCA_003457575.1 Thermophis baileyi | reverse complement strand
GATAACAAGGAAAGGAACACACATCAGAATTAAAACAGTCTCTGGAACAAAAGCTTGCCTGGTTTGTTCCCCAGAAAGAAGGCAAAATTCAATCTGAGGTTTGGAGCACCAAAACAGGTCAGTTAGCCAGTCCAACCGTTGGTCTCTTCATAGATCTTCATAGGTCTGTATATGATGTCTTTTTTATGCTGTCCTCATCCCAGCTTGATTTTCTTTATGCCAAAGCCTCTTCAGGATAATAGGAGGTGTTTTCCTGCCTGCCCTTTCCTTCAGATAGTTGCCAGGAATGTTTGCAGTGTTTGTAATGAAGAGAGGAGGAAGCCTCCCAGGGCTGCTGCTGCTGCGGCTCCCATACAACACTTAGTGACTCATGGGACTACCATACTTCAGATAGAGGTAATCAAAGCAGAAGGGAGTTTAGTAGTGGGAAAATCAAATATAGAGCTAGAGCCCTGTGGGGGATGTAATGGGAAGGGGGACCCTAAGAATGTACATAATGAACTAAATGCATAAAGAAGCCATTACCAGAAAGTCAAAATACAATTTGAACTTAAGTTAGGGGTGGGCTATTGACATTATCTAATTGTCCTCCATGGTTTCATCAATGACTTTGGAGTTGTAGATATTTATAAATGATTCACATTAAAGTATTTGTCAGTTGCAACTATAGTACTTCAACTTCTTTCATTTCCAAATATCAGGAGGCCAGATTCAATCAGATTCTTGTCAGGCTAACTTTCTTCTCCTGAATACCCAGGCCCCTAAACACAACAACCTATAATATGAATGAAAAGTGCTAATGATACATCATTACCAAGAAGTAGCATGTTTTTTAAGGTCCTATGCTATCTAAATTTTAAATTAGCATAATTATTCAGTGCATTCCCAAAGGCATCATTGATTATGCTTAGCTGCTGTAAAAAACATACACAGCAAAGAAAAGATATACTGCATTCAGATGTCCCACAGTAGCAATACAATTTTCAATTTAAATTGTGTAAAAGAACATACCATGTAATGATGGCAATAAAGATATTTTTTGCTTAAACAAACTCAGTGAAAAAAGTAGCAGTGCTTCAGTGTTGTTGTGATCTCTTAATATATCCTTGGATTTCCAAAATTTTTATTTCTGTTTTTTATTAGATACAGTATGTTAAATTTTAGATGTGCATATTGACCACAAAATTTGATGTGGACCCTGAGTAAACTATTTTAAAATAGGCCATTTCTCATTAATTTGACAATTAATTAGGAGGTTCTCAATTTTGTTGAGAATCTTGAACCCGAATCTTGATTTAGACATTTGAAGTTTTATACCTCTTACTGAAGTTCATGAAAATCAAGACATTCTCTGTGTTTTTCTGTTTAATGTTATTGATTGAAGATTGTAGGTATAGTAACCTCTTATCAGGGGAAATCGAGTTTAATTTTTTATATAAATAGATCTAATCTTTTTATGCAAGTCACCTATAATACCTGATTTTTAAGAAAAGAATCTGCTGAAAACTTTTTTATTGATTGAGAGAATCTGATTAATTTACAGGCATACTTGCCCTTTCTGGAAATATCAAAATTTATAATGATTAGGTTTATAGGATTTTATGCAAGACCAGTCTTTACTCTTGCTGTTATCCTGCACATAATCTTGTTTTTTTCAATATGGGCAATACCAATGTACATGCATACAAATAACCCAAGCCAACAGTATCTGTATAGTTGTAGGTACAGCTTCATTATTTTGTGGAACAGGAGACTTTGTATTTATTGGTAGAAAGCAATTCACTTCTCCCTTTCTGTAATTCATGGGTTTTTTTCTTGGGAGTGGGAACAAGGGTTAGGGTTAGCAAATTTGTTTGAAAATAGCATGCATCATTGACTTTTCACAAGAAAAACATTAAATGATTCCAGAAATTTGAAATTTCCTTGAGGCCCAGGCCTCATGACCAAAAAGCAAGGGGGTTAGGGTTAGGGTTAGGGTTAGGGTTAGGGTTAGGGTTAGGGTTAGGGTTAGGGTTAAATCAAAACTATCATTTCACAAAATTCCAGAAAGAATTTTGGTATAGTAATGAATATGGCACAGGGGTGATTAAAAAAAAAAAAGGAATGTAAAGGTTCTTGATTTTTCTGTCAGTAGTCATGTGAAATGCCAGAATATGCAAATGTTTTTTTTCCAAGTTTTTTATTTTTTTATTTTTTAACAAACGTATCAATGTGTGAACAGTGTGGCACCTGGGTATCGTACATTCTAATACAAATAAAACTAATAAAATTAATCATAGTTATTACATTCAACCAATTTATGTATTTCTAATAATAATGCACATTTATATTGAGATGCAGTCTGTCATTATTCAATTATTCCATATTTTCTCTTGTTATTGCTTTTATTATGTTATATAAAAGTGTATACAGAATATGAGAATCTTTTATGTAGGCAGCACATACAGAGTCAAAAAGGATGTGAAATTGAATATTTTCCATGCAAGTAACTAATGCCATGCTTGTTTAAGTTTTGCTGAATGCACCAAAACTGTCCTTATTCCTGGTAAAAGAATACTAACATTACTGACACTTTCATTTTTCATCCTATTTTGTTGTTCCCTGATACAAAGAGTTTGGTGAAAATATACAGGTAGTCCTCGACTTACAAGAGTTTACTTAATAACTGTTCAAAGTTACAATGGCACTGAAAAAAGTTAACTTATGACCATTTTTCACACTTATGATCGCTGTAGCATCCCCATGGTCACGTGATCAAAATTCAGATGCTTGGCAACTGATTTATATTTACGATGGCTGCAGTGCCCCGGGGTCATGTGATCACCTTTTGCGGCCTTCTACAAGCAAAGTCAGTGGGGAAACCAGATTCAATTAACAACCCTATTACTAATTTAATAACTGCAGTGATTCACTTAACAAATGTGGCAAGAAAAGTTGTAAAATGGGACAAAACTCACTTAACAAATTTCTCATTTAGCAACATCAATTTTGGATTCAATATGGTTGTAAGTTGAGGACTACCTATATATGTGTTCAAAGACATACTGCTAAAGCTTCAGAAAAAATCAAATTCAGACTCATTCCAATTTCAGAGAAAACTACATGTATTTATTTAGCATATTTCAATTATATTTTCTACCTTTTTTAAAAAAAATGAATCAACCTATTTCAATCCTGCATAAAGATTCTGCCAAATCCAGTGTGCATTTCCACTGAATTTCATTCTGATAACTAAGTTTTCAGATAATTGCACATTAATTATTTTTTACCTTTCTCTCAAATCATAAATAATTTTTTTTGTGAAAAAGGACACTTTGAGTCTTTGATTCAAAGAATGGATTGCATGGATTTTACAATTGATATGTATGTATGTATGTATGTATGTATGTATGTATGTATGTATGTATGTATGTATGTATGTATGTATGTATGTATTAAGGTTATAAAACCACTCATCTCACCCTAGCGATTCCACACAGATAACAATGTATAAAAACACAAATAAGAACAATACATTGTGATCAATGTTCCAAGCAACCTCTCCCATACAATATTGAAAAATAAACATACCAGGCCCATGTAATATCCTGGTTCAAATTCCTGGGGGGTGGGTGGGAATCAAGTCTTTAACATCTTCTGAAAGGTTAGCATGGTTAGACCATCCAGATCCTAGAGGGGAGATTGTTCCATAGGGCAGACAGCAAGATAAAGAATGTATGTGACCTGGGTCCAACTAGATGACGCTGTTTAACAAAGGGGACACAGAGGATTGTTACTCTATAACAGGGGTGTCAAACTCGATTTCATTGAGGGCCCCATCAGGGTTGTATTTGACCTCTGGGGGCCAGGGTGAGTGTGGCCAGCTCAACGTCACTCCTGTCAGATGTGCCTCCGTTCAAAACCCAAGAAAGAAAAACCCCAACTCCATGTTTATAGAGAAGTACTTTTACTGAGTATGAACTGATATCAACAAGATGAAAGCAAGATCTGAGGCTAAAGGTGCGAAAATTACATATTGAAAGCATTCCCAAATCCCTCCCCCCAAGGACCGGGGCTGAATGTCTAATCCCCAGCCCACCAGGATGTCATGTCATGCATCTTCAGGTGGAGCCATCCATCTGGTATGCTGGGACGGTTGACCTTGAGCTGGCTGTAAATAAGTCCATTCAGTTGTACAGTAGATGATGAGAACTTTCCTCCCTTCTCCTCCCTATTCAAACATATACGGAGATATCCCCTCCAGCACTGTTCCCCCCTCCAAATACCTAAGCCTCCCCCTCCCCCATTTCTATGGCAGCCGATAGCAAGCAGCATGGAGGCTGACATTCGGCCTCCTGTAGTAGGGACGTTAGTCCTAGGGAAAAACATAACACAACATGGACAAGGTAGCTACAATATAAAAGGGGAAGCACATTGACATAAATAATTTCAGGGTTTATCAGAGTATTTGGAATGGAGCAACTGTAATAGCTTTGGGGCTCTGACATCTCGTTCATTCACCCATTCAGAATGGGAGGAAGGGAAGTGTTTCCAGGCCACTAAAGATTGTACCTTGCCCCTATGCTTTCTAGAATCGAGGATTTCCTTAACCTCGAAATGCTGTTCACCTTCAATAAGCAAGGGAACAGGAGGGGGAGTTTCATCTGGTCGAAGTGAGGAGGTATGTTCAGGTTTCAGTAAACTAACGTGAAACACAGGGTGAATTCTTCTAAGGGTTTTGGGCAGCTCTAATTGTACGGTGACTGGGTTTACAATTCTTACAATAGGAAAAGGGCCCACATACTTAGGCCCTAATTTTTTCAACTTTTGAGTAGTCTGTAGGTATTTAATTGACAAGAAAACCCTATGTCCCACTTGGTATTCCTTTGGTCTAACTCTTTTCTTGTCAGCTTGGCTTTTATGTGCTTGGTGAGCTTCATCTAGTGCCTTACGAGTAATGGGCCAGGTAAATTAAAGTTGCTCAATCCACTCCACTAAAGAGGGAATTTGAGGCCTCTCTTGTGGCAGTTCCCGAATGGGTACAAAGTCTTGACCAGAAACCATCCTGAATGGGGTAAAACCTGTGCTACTATGGACGGAGTTATTGTAAGCGACTTCTGCGAATGGCAGTAAGTCAACCCAGTTATCTTGTTGATAATTTACATAACACCTGAGGTATTGTTCCAAAACCGAGTTAGCTCATTCACAAGCCCCATTTGTCTGCAGATGATGGGCGGAGCTTAAGCCTTGGGTGGAGCCTAGCAACTTTAGGAACTATCTCCAGAAGTGGGAGGTGAACTGGACCCCCCTGTCCGAAATTATCCATTCAGGGACACTGTGTAACCTATACACATGCTGAATAAACAGTTTAGCCAACATTTTTGCTGACGGAATCTTGGAGCAGGGTACAAAATGCACCTACTTGGAGAACAAGTCCATGATTACCCAAATGACTGTATTACCCCCACTCTCGGGCAGTTCAACGATGAAGTCCATGGATATTTCTTTCCAAGGGGCCCCAGGTCTAGCAACATTCTGAAGTAACACTTGTGGTTTTCCAGGTGGCCTCTTTGCAGAAGCACACACAGGACATAAGCTTCTATGTCCTTTTTCAAAGATGGCCACCAGAACTGTCGTTTAACTAAGTGTAACGTTTTCACAAACCCAAAGTGTCCCGTGGCTTTTGAATCATGGGCCTGTTGTAGTACAACCTCCCTAAGACTATAAGAGACATACAGCTTAGCCCCACCCAGGCAAGGCCATCACGGACAGTACACTCGTTCAAGTGAGACATGAACCAGTCGTCAGTTTTTAGCACTTCTTTGAGTTGTGTGTTTAAGTCGGTGGAGAGATCTAGGTCCACCTTCCCTTGGGACCTGGTGACCATGGGAGCCACCAATTGTTTCGAGGGGATTACCAGGCAGATTACTTCAGGCTGTGTGCTATTATATTGGGGTAACCTGGATAGGGCATCTGCCATAAAGTTCTTTCCCCCAGGAAGGTAGAGCAGAGAAAAATTAAACCAATTAAAGTGTTGTGCCCAACGGACTTGTTTGGGCGACAACTTCCTTGGGGTTTTTTAGGGCCTCTAGGTTCTTATGATCTGTCCACACTTCAAAAGGGTGTTTTGCCCCTTCGAGGAAATGCCTCCAGGTTAAAAGGGCCCATCGGACCACAAATGCTTTATTTTCCCATATTGCCCACCTCCATTCGGTTTCAGTTAATTTACGGGAGGTGTAGGCACAGGGTTGTAGAGTGCCACCAGCATTTGCTTGAAGTAATACTACCCCCACAGCCACGTCACTGGCGTCGGCCTGGACTACGAAAGGGGCGTCCATGTCGGGGTGCTTAAGTACGGGTTCGGCTGCTTAAGTTTCTCAAAAGCGGCCTGGCACTCCATGGTCCAGTCAAGGGGCCGACTAGGCTTTGGCTTTGCGTCTCCTTTTGTCTTTAGGAGATTGGTAATGGGCAGTGCAATTTTAGCAAAAGAGGGAATAAATTGCCGATAAAAGTTAGCAAAGCCTAGGAAGCTTTGCAGCTGCTTGCGGGTGCATGGGGCCACCCACTCCACGACTGCCCGGAATTTTTCCAGATCCATCTCAATACCCTCATGCGATATGCAGAGTTCCTTTTGAGTATTTTTTTATATACTTGCAAGACTTGTTATTTCATATATTCTATTTTTGAATAGTTTTTATAAATTTTTGGGTTTTTTGCTTTTTCTTTCTTTTGGATACTTTTTATTATTGGGGTGGTTGCTTTTTCTTCTGCTTGTTGCTTGTTGCTTTTTTCTTTTTTTCCCCTTTTTCTCTACCTCTTCTTTTTGAGGCTGGCTTCTAGCCTAATTGGATTACGGTATCAAGAGCCTGAAGCTTGCTTATTTGGATTAAGGTATCAAGAACCTGAAGACAGTCGATAAAAAATTGGATTAGGGTAACAAGAACCCGAAGACAAACAAATTTGTGATTTGGATTATAAAATTGGTGGTTTAAAGGCAGAAATAAAAATGAAGAAGATAACAACATACGCATCAACAACAGCAGCGAGTCCCGGGACACAAAGAACAGCAGATACATCATCACATCAGGAAAAGATGAATCCAGAACTAAAAAATATGTTACAGGCAATGCATGAAGATATAAGAGAGGTAAAAGAAGAAATAAAGAAAGTAAATGAGAAGATAGAAAAAAGTAGAGGGAGAAGGAGAGGAGGTAAAAGAGATGATGGGAAAAACAGAAGAAAGAGTACAGAAAGTGGAAGAAAAAACTGACATGACAGAGAAAAAAGTGGAAGAGATAGATCAAAGATTGACTGCATATGGGAGGAGCCAAACCCCCCCCCCAATAGTAGCATTGGAAATGGATAAGGCCGAGTTTTACTTAAGATTTCAAAATGTGGAAGAAGAAAGAGGAGAGAACTTGGCAGAAATAATGGCAGAGATATTGGCAGAGCCAATGGAGGAGAGTAAAGAGAAGATATTAAATGAGATTGATGAAATATATAGAGTTCATACAAGATACACAATGAGATATAAGCTGCCTAGAGAAGTACATGTCAGATTTACTAAGAAAACAGTGAGAAATGAGGTTCTACAAGCTGCAAGAAATGCAACAATGAAATATAAAAGCAAAGAGGTGATAGTATTGAAGCGAATTCCAAGAAGAGTAAGAGACATTAGAAAAGAGTATTAATTTTTGACTAGATGTTTGATCAAAAAAGGAGTGAGCTTCAGATGGTTGATACCAGAAGGAATAATGTTGAATTGGCAAGAACAGAGATACAGACTAGATACCCTGGACAAAGCGGAGCAATTCTATGAACAAAACTTTGGAATGGAAGAGATAGAGAAAATGAAAGAGGAAGGGCAGATTAGAAGCCAAGAGGAGAAAGAAAAGCAATCAAAAGAGATGACCAAAGAAGAAGAGGAAAAGGAAGTGAGAGAAGGAGCTCGAGCTAAAGAGATAAAAGAACAAAGAGAGATAAGAGTGACTAGAGCAACTAAAACTTTAAACAAGTGAAGATATCAAAGAAGAAATAAAAGTAATTTTGATAAATATAAATGGACTAAATTCGGCGATAAAAAGGAGAAGAATATTTCATAGACTTGAAAAACTAAAATTCGAGATTATTTGTTTACAAGAAGTACATATTAAAAAACAACATAAGAAGTATTTAGATCATGTAAAATTGGAGATTATATACAAAACATTGGCAGATCAATAAAAAAGGAGTTGTGATATATATAAAGAAAAAGATACAGTCAAAACAGATATATGAAGATGAAGAAGGAAGAATATTGATGGTTGAAATAACAATGAACTATAAGAAAATATTGTTAGTGGCAATTTATGCACCAAATGACAATCAAGAGGAATTTTATGGGAAATTGCATAGAAAAATAATAGAATATGAATATGAAGATATATGTGTACTGGGAGATTTTAATTCGATAGTAGACAAGAAACTGGACTATAAATCTACAAAAATGAACAAGACATTGAAAAGAACTCTCCCAAAAGCATTTTCTACAATGACAGAGGAGTTGAGCCTGCAAGACGCATGGAGAAGAAGATACCCGCAAGAAAAACAATATACTTTCTATTCAAATAGGCATATGTCATGGTCAAGAATAGATATGATGTGGATGTCAGCAGAATTATCAACTAAAGTACAGACAATGGATATTGAAACAAACATTTAGGCAGACCACAACCCGATAACAATGACATGGAAAGGAAAGAGAAAAAGAACAAGGTGGAAATTAAATTTGAGATTATTAAACGAAAAGAATTTTCAATTATATATGGAAAAGGAATTGAATTGTTTCTTTAAAGAAAATAAAAAAGAAGATACATCATTACAAAATGTATGGGACACTTGTAAAGCATATATTCGGGGTTTAACAATGACATATTTAGGAAAACAAAAGAAACAGATAAGACAGAAACAAAGTAAGTTGGAGGAGGAATTCAAAAAATTAGAAACAGAATTACAAAGAAATCCACAAGATAAAATGATCAAAGAAAAAATGGACTTACAAAGACATAAAATAAACTTAATAGAAAATGAAGAATTAGCTTTTGCGCTGGTTGACTTATAAAATGAAGAAAGAAAAATAAAAGAAGTTAATTAATCAATTGATAGACTCTGAAGGAAAGATATATTATCAAAACAAAGAAAAGAAGAAAATAGTGGAAAATTATAATAAGCAACTATATCAACAAGAAGTAGTAGAAGATAGAAAGATAAAACAATATTTGGAAAGAGCTGAAATACCACAAATACCGGAGAACTTTAAAAAAAGACTAGAAGAGAGAATAACAATGATGGAAGTGATAGAAGGAATTAAAAGGCAGAAGAATGGGAAAACACCGGGACCAGACAGCTTGCCAGCAGAACTATACAAAACCTTACAGGATGTATTAAGTAATACATTATTGGAAATATTTAATGATTTAATGTTAAAGGCTAAAATACCGAACTCATGGACAGAGGCATATATAACTCTTATACCCAAAGAAGAGGTAGATCTTCAACAAGTAAAAACTATAGACCAATTTCTCTATTGAATGCGGATTATAAAATTTTTGCATCAATAATGGCGGAAAGACTGAAGAGACTATTGAATGAATTTATTCATATAGACCAAAATGAATTTTTACCGAAAAGACAGATAAGAGACAATATGCGAACAATTGTAAATACACTGGAATATTATGAAGCACATCCAGAGAAACAAATGGCATTATTGTTTTTAGACACACAGAAGGCCTTTGATAATGTGAATTGGAAATTTATAATAATGCAACTACAAATGATGGAGTTTGGGGAAAAGTTTATAAATGTGGTTAAAACTATATATAATGATCAATCAGCTAAAGTGATAGTTAATGGTGAAATGACCAGAAAAGTGAATATTGGAAAAGGTACCAGACAAGGATGTCCGCTGTCTCCACTATTGTTTATTTTAACATTAGAGATTTTAAATAGAAAGATAAGACAGGACGAGGAAATAAAAGGAATGAAAATTAGAAAAGAAGAATTTAAATTGCAAGCATTTGCTGACGATTTGGTGTTTATTATGGAAGATCCAGTAGAAACAGGCCCAAGTTTAATGAGGCAAATAGAGCAATATGAAGAAGTGGCGGGGCTGAAAATCAATAAGGATAAGACAAAAATAATAGTAAAAAATGTGACGGAAAAACAAAAGAATAAAATAGTGGAACAACTGGACATACAAATAGTAAAGAAAGTAAAGTATTTAGGTATCCAACTATCAGCTAGATGTGCAACAATAAAAGAAGATAATTATTACAAATTGAGAAATCAAACTGAGACTGAGTTAAAGAAGTGGAAAAACCTACAACTATTACTAATGGGAAGAATAGCTTTAATTAAAATGAATATTTTGCCAAGAATCTTATTTTTATTCCAGACAATACCGATAAAATTGGAGAAAAATATTTTGAAGGACTGAATAGAATAATACTGAAATACATATGGCAAGGGAAGAAAGCGAGAATAAATGTTAAAATGTTGCAGGATATAAGACATAGAGGGGGGTTCGGTCTACCGAATTGGGAGATTTACTACCAAGCAGCAGTGTTAACATGGTTGAAGGAATGGATCTTATTGAGAAATGTAAGGTTGTTAACTTTGGAAGGACATGATTTGCAATTAGGATGGCATGCATTCTTATGGTACAGGAAAAATAGAATACATTCATATTTTCAGAGACATTATGTAAGAAATAGCTTATTAAAGGTGTGAAAGAAAGTAAAAGAAAAGCACTACAGAGAAATACCAATGTGGCTTTCAACTAAGGAAGCGTTGACATATCCAAAATTGACAAATATGCAAAATATTGTTAGATACAAGGACATTTTAACAGAAAAGGGAGAACTGGAAAAAAAACAAGACTTAGAAAAGCAAGGAATTGAGTTAGGTTGGTATACATATCTGCAAATACAAACGAGACATAGAAAGGATTTTAAAGAATATGGCTTTAATTTTGGAAAATCGGAACTGGATGAGATACTGATAGGAACAGATGAAAAAATGATTAAAAAACTATATAATTATTTGCTACAGGTAAAACTG
>QLTV01004257.1:1757946-1783407 GCA_003457575.1 Thermophis baileyi | reverse complement strand
TGGAAACAGCCTGTTTCCCGACTCCCAGTGGGCCCAGAAGGCCTGAAAATCAGCTGGCCGGCGCGCGCATGCATGCCAGACCTGAGCTCGCGTGTCCACCGATATGGCTCCGTGTGCCACTTGTGGCACACGTGCCATAGGTTCGCCATCATGGCCTTAGATTAAAAGATAAAGAGGAATCATTGTGTTACAAGACATAGGGAAGATTTTATGAATGGTTGGGAAAAAAATATGAATGAATGAAGGGAAAATAAGAATGGAAGAGAAACCCAGATGACACACTTGAAATGGAAGAGGGAAGAGGGAAGGGAAATATAGAAAAGTTATATGGGACAAATATACAATAAAAACAGAATACATTAATAAGTGAAAAATGTGAAGAAGAAATAGAAAAGAAAAGAGGCGTTAAATAAATAATAAATCGAGACTGCTGGAAGGCCATCCGGAGATTTATTAGAATAAAAGAACACAACAATAGAATAGGAGAGAAAGAGAAGGGTGAAGAGGAAAGAAGAAAGGGAGAGGAGAGGAGGGTAGGGAGGGGAGAAAAAGGATAGGAGAGAAGGTAAGAGGAGGAAGGAGAAGGGTGGTAGGAGAGAGGAAAGGGATGTAGAGAGACGGAAGGGAGGGGAAGGAAAGTAAGAAGAGTAGAGGGAGGAGAAGAGAGAGAAAGGTTGTGGGAAATAAAAAAGGGAAGTAAGGGGTGGCAAAAGCAGCCTCGACGGTATTAAATATAATGATTGTATTAATGAAATAGAAAATATGTATAGGAGTATTGTATTATTATTGAGAAAATGAAATGGTATATTTGTGATGTAAATATACGAAGTAAAATAAAAAACTTTGTAAAAAAAAAGAATGTCAATCAGGTAGACCAGGACCCCCTTGTAAAGATGTTCATGTAGCATCTCATTAATCAATTGCATGAACACCACCGGGACCCCCTGTAATCTGAACGGGGGCACCCGAAACTGGAAACAACCCAACAGGCAATTGAAGGCAGTTTTCCATTCGTCCCCTTCCTTAATTCGAACTCTGTAGTAAGCCTCTCTCAAATCCAGCTTAGTGAAAATCTTCCCCTTGGCCAGATGGGCTAACATGTCCTTCATAAGGGGCAATGGGTAAACATTTTCTACGCAAATGGCATTTAAATTCTTGTAATCAACACATAAGTGAACACATCTTTTTTCTCCCGGAACAACACCTGGGCAGCCACTCGTGGCCTAGCTGGTTGGATGAAACCCTGTTTCAGGTTTTTATCAATAAAGTTCCACAACTCCTCAAGCTCACAAGGGGTCATGGAGTAGATCTTTGGTTTAGGGAGTTTCACCCCTGGGAGGATTTCTATGCTGCAGTCCGTGGGCCAATGGGGTGGGAGCACGTCTGACGCCCTCTCACTGAAGGCCTCCCTGAGGTCCCAATATTCCTTAGGGATTTTTTCCTCCTCCACCATGCGTTTGCTCCCCACCGCTGCCAGCTCCTCTGCGGCTTTGGCCACGTGGAAGGGTCTTCCCCCCTTTTCCCCCTGCTGGGTGGAGCAGATGCACAATAACCCCGTTCTCCAATTCACATGAGGATTCCATTTTCGGAGCCAGGGTAGCCCGAGCAGGAGGGGTCGTTCCATTCCAGAGGCTACAATAAAACTCAAAGTCTCTCGGTGGTCTCCCATTCTCATCTCAACTGGCTCAGTCACAAAATGGGCTGGACCCTCCCAGCTACTGACCCATCCAACTGGCAAAATGCAATGGGCACTTTCATGGTCCTCAGTCTCAGTCCCATTTTTTCCACCACCTCTGGGCTGATTACACACCTAGTACACCCAGAGTCCAAAAGGGCTAGCATCTTCCCCTGACGATGGCACCCTTAGCTCTACTGGAATGGTCAGGGGGCCCGCATGCTGACTTACCAGTGGGTCATCATCAGAGTCGGTGTCGCTATCCCCTGGGGTGGTCCGAGTTCCCTACTACTCCAGGCCTCGGTGAGCGAACTCAACGACTTCCACGCATTTGAAAGCTGTTTCGCATCTCTTTGCTGCCAGCTTGTCAGTTTTTTTTCCTCCGTCTGAGGTCATCTTAGAGACAGGTTTGGAGAAACATTCAACACATTTGAAGCAGGCTGATGATCTGGGCTTTGATGCTGGTCCCCCTCTTGCTACTCTAGGAGTCTCTTTCAGTGCAGAGGGGGAAGGCTTGCTCCAGGTGCGACCTCCCCTGTACTGGTCAATTTCCACCTCAGCCGCCATCACATACCAGCGTTGCAGGTCTCAGGGGTCCCCTCGGGAACAACAGCCTTGGTAGACTGTAGACTCATTGAGGCCATCCTTGTAGCATTCCATCAGGGCCTCGGCAGACCAATAGCAATAGCAATAGCACTTAGACTTATATACTGCTTCATAGTGCTTTACAGCCCTCTCTAAGCGGTTCACAGTCAGCATATTGCCCCCAACAATCTGGGTCCTCATTTTACCCACCTTGGAAGGATGGAAGGCTGAGTCAACCTTGAGCCGGTGAGACTTGAACTGCTGAACTGCAGCTAGCAGTCAGCTGAAGTAGCCTGCAGTGCTGCACTCTAACCACTGCGCCACCTCGGCTCATATGCGGACCATCCCCGCATATGGACAACCAGCTGGCAAAATGGTGTATTCAGCCACTGATCTCCTCCCCTGGGTCAGGGTTTTCATCCTGGTTCTAGCCTTTTGTTCAGCCAGGGGGTCATCAAAACGCACTCAGAGGGCAGCCATAAACGAGTCATAATCCCTCAGCATTGGAGAATCCTCATTATGGAGGGCCACCATCCACTCAGCTGTGGTTCCCTCCAGGGCAATGGTGACACACCTGACTTTGGCTGCTTCCGAGGTAAAATCCTCCCCATACTCCTGCATATGATTCCAAATTTGGGTTAAGAAGAATCCCAAAGCCTTGGGGTCTCCTCCTTTTTTCCCTCCTAGCTGAGGAACCTTTGGAATTCGGCGCCCCCGGGGAATTCCCCCCCCCCCCGGCTGGGCTGCCGCAGCCGCTTGCATTCCTGTAGCCCCCGCTGGCTCTGGCTGGGCTCTAGGAAATGCTTCAGGGGTTGCTAAGGCTTCCGCTTCTGCCACTACTTCCTCGGCTTCCCTCCCTGCAGGCAAGGCATACCTTTCACACGCTCTCCGACTTTCGAGAGCTTCTTTCAGAAAATGCAGGGCCTGAGTCAGCAGAAGGTCTTCCTTGTTGGCTTCCTGCCAGGCAGCCTCTCCCCGCCAACGTCTGGCGGCAGTTACTCCCGGGGAAATCTCCTTTAGAACATCCATCTGACCTACGCCCAATGACCATTTAGCTCTGAAAGGCCTTTCTTCAATCTGTGACTCAGACGTCCACTCCAACCTTTTCCAGCCACGGCGGGACTGGGTGGGAGTCAACCCAGCAGCTCCCATGTCCTCCTGGTCACTGCCTGGGCTAGACATATTTTTGCTCAGCCCCCATGGTAGAGTTCTCTATGGGATGGCTGATAAAGCAGATCTTGCTTAATGTCAGATGTGCCTCCGTTCAAAACCCAAGAAAGAAAAACCCCAACTCCATGTTTATAGAGAAAGGTACTTTTACTGAGTATGAACTGATAGCAACAAGATGAAAGCAAGATCTGAGGCTAAAGGCGTGAAAATTACATATTGAAAGCATTCCCAAATCCCTCCCCCCAAGGACCCGGGCTGAATGTCCAATCCCCAGCCCACCAGGATGTCATGTGGGGTGCATCTTCAGGTGGAGCCATCCATCTGGTATGCCGGGACGGTTGACCTTGAGCTGGCTGTAAATAAGTCCATTCAGTTGTACAGTAGATGATGAGAACTTTCCTCCCTTCTCCTCCCTATTCAAACATATACGGAGATATCCCCTCCAGCACTGTTCCCCCCTCCAAATACCTAAGCCTCCCCCTCCCCCATTTCTATGGCAGCCGATAGCAAGCTAGCAGCATGGAGGCTGACACTCCTGTTGGGGATGCCTGTGGTGGCCCAAGCGCTCTGCCAGCGAAAACGGGCTCTTGAGCTCCGTTTTCGGCTGTGACGGCATCCTGCAACCCTCTGCCAGTGAAAATGGAGTTTGGGAGGGCCACACATGGCCCTCAAGGGTTCCGTTTTCACTGGCAGAGGCACTGCGGGCCAGTCCTTTGCTGTTTCCAGGGCGGGCCCGCAGGCCAGATCTAAGCACCTTGCGGGCCGGATCCGGTCCCCGGGCCCTGAGTTTGACACCCCTGCTTTACAACATCCAGGCAGAAATTCCTGGAAAGAGATGGCCCCACAAGCAACCCAGACTTATGCCTTACAAAGTTTTATGTGATGCTCAACAATAGCAAAACAATATAAATGAAAATATGGATATGTACGTTTAAGATATGTACAAAATCCTTCAGCAAAAACTCAAAATTTGTATATCTGAGAAGGAACAAGAAGAATGCTGTAGTTACCTGTTAGAAATTCTGCCCTACAGAACAAACAAAGTGTACAGTCCACATGGGTCTTTCTGCTTAACTGCAACAGGAAGCAGGAAACTTTACTCAGAAAAAAAAGACATAGAGTATATAACATAGGTATAAACTTATAAACACTGCTATCTACTGATTGGTTGTAGTTGTTGCATAAAATACATTGCATTCCAACACCCCCACTCAATAACTACTCCTTATATTAGTTCCATTTTGGATTGCAGTTCTATAGATCTGTTTCTTGTGCTTCTTCTTGTTGTCCTGGCTGTCTGCAGAACCGGCGCTGCTGCTGTGGCTCCAGCCTTGACTCTTCAAGGGGATGGAACTGGGGCTGCTGGGGCTCTGACTCTGACTCTTGCTGGGCTGGGGGAACAGGGTGGAGGCTGCAGCCTCTTTTGGCTTCTCCTTTGTTGCAGAGAAAAATAATTAGAGGTGACATGAATCTTGTTTCCCTGCTCTCAATTCTCAATAATAAGACCGGAGTCCAGGAAAGAATAAAAGTAATATATTTGCATAACAAAAATAAGAACATCTAAGTCTGTGTCTACATGGTGAAGAACAAAGAGAACAAAAAAAGATTAACACATGCGCAGTACAGGTATCACATGAGAACTTCATATCAGTATACAGTGTCATTTCAGAATAAGAGTCCTGCTGACAAATTAAAATGAACGTAGTGACATCCTTCCTGTCTCCAGATTTTTTCTCTGGGGAGCTGCCCTGTTTTGCAGTTCACTAGGAGATGTCATCTCTTCATCAGCAGCTCTGATCCACTTTTGCTTCTCATGGGTTGGAAGTCTTTGCATCTCATCCTATGAATCTGGTTCTGGTTTTGATGGTACATGAGCAACATAGGACAGACGTCTGGCTGAGATGACTTTATTGCTTCTGGTGGATTTCCTGATTGTGGCCTAGTTTCTTCTTTTACAGTGTTTGGATAGTCCGTGTTAATTTCTATTTCCGTGTCACTTGGTTGCTTATCTTCATATGTTACTGATGTGGAATTTCCCTCAGTTTGAAGCATTTGTGTTAGTTCATGAAATTTTTAACACACTGAGGTTTCATCAACAATTACACTTCTACTGATGGTTACCTTGTTTGTGTCTTGGTGTAGAATTCTGTATCCCTTTTGAGATTCACTGTACCCCACAAGTACACCTTCCTTTGCACTAGCATCCCATTTTGTACGTTGTACTTTTGGGAAGTGCACATAGGCTTTGTTTCCAAAAATTTTTAGATGGCTCAAATTTCCATTCCACAGTTCATATGGAGTTTTCTCAGTTGATTTTCCTGGTAGTTGATTTTGGAGATAGCATTCAGTCATAATTGCTTCCCCCCTATATATGGTTGGCATATCTATATCAAAGAGCATAGTTCTTACACTCTCACATAGAGTACGGTTCTGTCTTTTGTTCTGGGTTGTAAGGTACAGTAGTTTGAAATATTATGCCATCCTTTCTGAGAATCGTCTCTGTGTTTTCACCTGTATATTCAGTTCCATTGTCTGTGCGCAAGACACTTGGTATTTTGCCAAATTTGTTGCTTACTTGAGCTAAATACTGTTCAAGTTTCACTGGTACTTCACTTTTGTTATATAACAGATATAGTGTAGTGTACTAGGCTTAATCATCTACAAAAGTGAGAAAATACCTTGTCTTTCCTGGAATCAATATTTTCATTGGACCACAAAGATCTGAATGAATTAAGTCCAGAGGGTTTTTTAGCTCAGCTATTACTCTGCTTTGGAAAGGCTTTTCTTGTCATTTTTCCTTTTATACAGCTGGTGCATTTGATTAATTGATCACATGGACTAATTTTTATTCCACTTCTCATTTAATTTCTTTATTATGTCAGGACTTCTGTATCTGTCAGGTCCCATAGATCCTTATAGGGACACTGCCATGCTGGTGGGGAGGGGGCCTGGAGGCATTCCTCAGTTTATAACCTTTTTCCTGGTGCCTATCTATCCTGTGCTTTGATTTACCTTCAAGAGGTGGGGAGGGCCATCTGTTTTGTTTCAGCTTCGGAGCCTCCAGCAAGTGACGCCTGAGAACCACTTCTTATCACCTTCTCAGCCTGCAATTCTCAAAACATCTTCATACCTGCGGATTGGCTTATTTGACACTGGACTGAGGGGAGGGGTCTCTAACTGTTTTAATCTAATGAAATTGTGCGGGAATTCTCAGATCCTGCTTTCTTTGTCTTGCCATCACTTTCCCTCAATAAAAGTTTCCTTTTGAAATGCCAATTGTTTCAAGACTTCTACTTTCTTGAGCAGAGAGGAGAGGCAAGTCCCTTTTGTGATAGCACAACTGTCCCCTTAGAAGGTGACTACATTGCCTTGTTTTGTGAGCTTCTCCACTGACAAAAGATTAATTTAAAAGCAGGGACATACAGGACATTTTTTACAAGTATCTTTCTGGTGACACTCTGGGAAATAGGACAGTAAAGAAAACCATGTCCTACTCCTTCGGATTCCATTATTTGCCCAATAGCTGTGGTGAATTTTTCTGTTTTACTCTGTCAAGGTAAATAAAGAAATTTATGTCATTTGTCATGTGACTCGTAGCTCCTGAATCATCACACTGTGCTTGCAAAGATGATGTGCAACTTTTGCATTGAAAAACATGTTCATTATGTGAAGCAGAATCAGTTTCTTCACACTTTTGGCCTTTTGTAGTTTAGTTTGTATTTGCATTCTAGCTTTCCAGATTCTACAATCTGCTTTTAAATGGCCTTGATTCTTGCTCACAAAGCATTCACATGTTTCTTGCCTCATTTAATTGTTTTTATTCCTATTTTTCATCTTTAAAACAGACTCTGCAACAGAAGCACCATCACTATTAATGCTTTCTGTTTTGTGCTTATATTCATCCATAAGCTTGCCCTTAACATATTCCAATGTCAATTCATCATCTGGACGTGCATCAAGTGCTGTAACAAGCGTTTCATAAATTTCTGGTAAACCACTAAGTAATAGTGCTGCAACATGAACATCTTTTATTTCCAATATTTCCTATCTCCTATAGTTCTCAGGTGTTCAACCATTTCCAAGGTGTGCCTTATGTAATCCTGCATATCCTGGCCTTTCATCAGGGTGGTTTGGTATAGCTTTCTAATCAAATACAGTTTATTGCTGATATTAGCTCTTTTGTAATCCTTCCCACATTTCTTTAGCAGTTTCACACTTACATGCATGTATGATTTGATCATCTTCTATGCTAAGAGTGATTGTGATCTGATCTTTCTGATCTTTCTCTATCCACTCATCTGAAGGGTGTTTCTGGCCTAACTTCGTGTATACAGTTCCATGTACAGTACCTTCTCTTATTAGCAGTATCTTCATCTTGAATTTCCAAGACTGGTAATTCTGGTTTGTCAGATTTGCAAATGAAAGCTTTGTTGCAGCTCTGTTACTGGCCATTTTCTTTTATTCTGTTGCAGTCTTCTTTCTGTTGCTGTATCTTGCACTTATTTGCTGTAGCCTGCTATGACTGGGCCCATAACTGTTATAAATTCTGTATATAGCCCTGTACATAAACAAAGTGTACAGTCCACATGGGCCTTTCTGCTTAACTGCAACAGGAAGCAGGAAACTTTACTCAGAACAAAAAGAAATAGAGTATACAGTATAACATAGATGCAAACATATAAGCACTGCCATCTACTGATTGACTGTAGTTGTTGCATAAAATACATGAACATGTATTCCAACACTATCTCAATAGATTGACTTAAATCCAAAGGATGTAAATAAATAATAAAATAAAATAATTTCTTATGTAGCAGTAGTTTTCCGCACTTATTGCATCCGCCGATTCGTGCCCAGCCGCACTATTTAGGGTGACTCGTTACCTCCTTAATGCAGGGGGAACGGAGGAGCCCTTGCAGGGTAGAGCTGAGGAATTTGTGCAGTTTCTGTCGGATAAAGTCACTCAGATTTGGATGGACCTGGACTCTGATTGGGCAATTCCGACTGAGATGACTGGGGCAGGTCTCAGTCCTATTGTGTGGGATGAATTTGAGCCTGTGACTCCTGAGGAAGTGAACAAGGCTGTGGGAGCGATGAGTTCCTCCACTTGTTTGTTGGGCCCATGCCCCTCCTGGCTGGTTTAGGCCAGCAGGGAGACGACACGAGGCTGGCTCCGGGCTTTAGTTAACGCGTTCTTGAGTGAGGGGTCCTTCCCACAACCATTAAAGGAGGCGGTGGTGAGACCCCTCCTCAAGAAGCCTTCTCTGGACCCAGCAGAATTAAAGAACTTTCGTCCAGTCTCCAACCTTCCCTTTGTGGGAAAGGTTGTAGAGAAAGTGGTGGCACTTCAACTCCTATGGTCATTGGATGAAACGGATTATCTGGACCCTTGTCAAGCTGGCTTCAGGCCTGGCTATAGCAGGGAAACTGCTTGGGTCACGCTGATGGATGATCTCTTGCGAGCCCGAGATGGGGGTTATTCCTCTATCTTGGTGCTACTTGACCTCTCAGCGGCTTTCGATACCATTGACCATGGTACCCTTCTGGGACGACTAAGGGCGCTGGGGTTGGGAGGCACCGTGCTGCAGTGGTTCTCCTCCTATCTCTCCGGTCGTTCACAGTCGGTGTTAGCAGGAGGACAGACGTGGACCCCTAGACCCCTTGTTTGTGGGGTTCCTCAGGGTTCGGGTCCTCTTTCCCTCCTATTTAATATCTACATGAAACCACTGGGTGATGTCATCCGATGATTCAGGGTGAGGTATCAGCAATATGCTGATGATACCCAGTTGTATATCTCCACCCCGTGTCAGTTCAGTGAAGCAGTGGATGTGATGTGCCGGTGCCTGGAAGCTGTGAGGTTCTGGATGGGTGTCAACAGGCTCAGACTTAACCCAGACAAGACTGAGTGGCTGTGGGTACTGTCTCCTAAAAACTGTATCGACTGTTCATCCTTGGTTCTGGGGGGAGAGAAATTGTCCCCCTCAGAACAGGTGGCAGGCCAAAGTCTCTAATAAAATATGGCCTCGGACTCTGATTTGATTTCTGGAACCCTGACAATGGGTTCACAATTTGGGTGTCCTCCTAGATCCACAGCTAAGATTAGAGCAACATCTAACAGCTGTGCCTAGGGGGACCTTTGCACAGGTTCGCCTGGTGCACCAATTGCGACCCTACTTGGATCAGGAGGCTCTCCTCACAGTCACCCATGCCCTTATCACCTCATGATTGGATTATTGCAACACACTCTACATGGGGCTACTCCTGAAGAGTGTTCGGAGACTACAGTTGGTCCAGAATGCAGCCGCGTGAGTGGTTGTGGGTGCACCTAGGTACACCCACACTACACCAATCCTCCATGAGCTGCACTGGCTCCCTATTGGTCTCCGAGCTCAATTCAAGGTGTGGGTCATTACCTTTAAAGCCATACATGGCTCAGGGCCAGGTTATCTTCAAGACCGCCTTCTACCTCATAGTTCCCAGCGACTGGTAAGATCCCACAGAGTTGGTCTCCTCCAGGTCTCGTCAGCTAAGCAGTGTGGCTGCCCCGCACACAGAGTTGGTCTCCTCCAGGTCCCGTCAGCTAAGCAGTGTCGGCTGGCGGGCCCGCGGGGAAGGGCCTTCTCTGTGGCTGCCCCGGCTCTCTGGAACCAGCTACCCCCTGAGATCTGGACTGCCCCCACCCTATTGGCCTTCCGGAAAGCATTGAAGACCTGGCTTTTCTGGCAAGCTTGGGGCCATTGATCTCGCAATCTGCGAGGTCCGGCCTTGAATGATATGTATGTATGTGACTGTTAACTGGTTTTCTTATATTTTATGATGTTTTAAATGTATTTTCTATACCCTGTTGTAAGCCGCCCAGAGTCCTTCGGGAGTTGGGCGGCATATAAATACAATTAATTAAATTAAACTAAATTACAATTAATTAAATTAAATTAAATTAGTTTAAAGGACTATATTGAATGATATGGGAAACCAAGGGTCAACTGAATGGCAACAGAAGCATTTCAGTATCCCAGTGAGGCCAATTGTGGAAGAGTTGAGCATTTGCTAAGATGCCCTTTACTCTAACGATTCAATCCAAATAAGAAGAAACTCATTGGGAAAAGCACATTGGAGTTGAGGGGAGGAGCAAAAAAATCAAGATGATGGCTACCATCTTGACCTTTTTGCCCTCCTCCTAAATGTCTTTGGAAAATCTCAACAGTTTTGACTAAGGAATAAGGCTAGCAAAATATTTAATACCTAATATCACATGTTGTCAGGAAATTGATAGCCAGAGGAAGGATCAAGCAGCAAATTAGCCTTAAGTTATTATGGAGCCGCAATAGACCTAGGGCAGAGCTTGCCATCCCAAATTCATGGGACCTTAGCTGTTTGTTTCCAAGAGAAGAAAAGCAGTCTGGGGAGATTCTCATGTTATAGGTAGAATACAATAAAGTGGTAAACTTGAAACTTTCACATGTGGCTCTGGTTGCTTCTACCTGGTTTGGTATCCTCTAGAAATCCTGAGAATGAAATTCACAAAATCCCCCAACCAAACTTTGGGTTGGGGAATAGGAGCTAAAGTTCCAACTTTGATGGAAGGTGTTATGTTGGACAATCCTGTGTTAGAAGCCAGTGTGAAGTATTACAGCCTTTGGATTTATTTTCACACTCCTCTGATGTTCCATATTAAAACAGAGCCTTCTACCTATTCACACACAGTAGTAGCATATAAACTCTTAAGTAGCATTTTATATAAGTATTATTCCCTTAGTTAATAGGGTTTCTTATGAATACTGTTAACTTTCCTACCACGCTGAAGTGAGCAGACCTATTCTCCTGGCTCACAACTTTGTAACAGTACCCAAGAAATGTAAAAATAGAATTTTCTGAAGAAGCAACTAAAGATTGAATGGTTCTAGGTGAGTTTCCCTTTTCTCCCCCCTCCCTCCTCCTTTTTCTGTTTCCCCTTCCTCTTCCTCAGTGATCTCTTCCCAGCAGGAACATGCCCCAGTGCACAGCTCTGCTTCATGTGCAACGGTAACACTTTCACTGAACATTTGACTTTCCAGCAGCTTTAAAATTCAAATCAGTTCTGGCTATATTTAATTGAGACATGTTAGTTTAACACCAAGCCAAGCCAGACCTCTTAATGTTCAGTGGCCATGAGATAAAATTCTTCGCCAGATTGCACCAATAAATTCGGAGCAGGGTAATTCTCTGCAGTCATGGTGATGGTTATGAAATTAAGAGAGAACTAGTGTACAGATTTTCCAGACATTAATGTCCTTCACTCCCACCCACCCCACCCCACAAAGCTTGAGGTTTTATCTAAGACATTTTATGGGCCTGGGTCCCAATAGAAATTGAGATATGCAGAGGCACCTGAATGGAGAATATGGTGTCAACTCATCCATCACATAAGATATGATACTTAAACTAGTAGACTTGATTTTGAGAAGAAGTGGGCTGGGAGATTGATAACAGCAGTAAGTTAGTTTTCCTCCCTCTTTTATACTGCCATCACAAATCTTTGACAATGTATAATTTACTGATACAATATGTCTGAAAAACAAATGCTCAACCAACTTCATTCAAATCCTCCTGCAAATATTTGACATGATATGTATTCTTCTACTTTGAACTCTGTCAACTTAGGGAATAATGCCTGATTTTATCATATTGGGGGAGTGGTTTTATTTCTGTGGACTTGTTTGTATTTTTTAAATTGGATATTACTGCTCTTGTTTTCTTTGATTTTTTTCATTTAACATACATCTTTTTAAAAAAGATACTTTTAAATAATAACAATATTTGTCATTTGTAGTATTTATGATGCTTTCCAGATATGTTTGGGATAATTTCAGAGGCAAATATGGATGTTAGATTTCTTTGACTGAAGAACTCTGTATTTAACATCTCCTCTCATTGATGTGTCATCAGTGACCTAATTGGCTGCAACTATAATAAAATCTTTGGCCATATGACACAGTATCTTCCCTGCTCTGTTACAGCATCGAGTAAGATATTTGTGACAGTAGAGGCACTTTTCTTTCTACCATCTTCCAAGAAGCTATCACCCTACTAGAATTGAGGGCAAAACCCAACCCTGTGATTCTGAAAGAAGTGTGAGTCATTTTGGCCTTATTTATGAAATTGATTTAGGCTGATCTCCTGAAACTTTTACTAGCTATTGAGGGGGGGGGGAATGCAAACAGAACTCACAAATATTTGGGGAAAATTATATCAGAGAAGCAGTGAAGACATTCTGTATCATGACTTTAATTAATATAGGCATGATGCAATTGTTTAAATAAAAATAAATGATATTTTGGATTATATATCAGGAATTCTTGTTTCAACTGGTGGCTTCAGAAATGAAAGGCACTCCAAAGAAATTTAAGAAATTAGGGTATCCAATTCTTCTATTCCAGAATATCATATCCTATCCATGCCCTATGAACTTTATGGGCTCCTAAACTTCTTTTTTGCAATACTGAAAGACTATATACTCTGATTTATGAAAAAGTAATCATTATGCAATTATATTATTAAATTAAAAGAATAACTATCAACATTTTTTGAGGAAGAAACACATAAATATGGATCAAAAGTTTTTGAAAAGCATGTCAATTAAAAGCAAGAAAAGCTCCATTTACATGCATTTTTTGTTTCCACCTCTACTCATTTGTAAGTCTGAATTAAATCTTTTTTATTAAATCTGCCACGGCTATACAAAGCCTGCCTCCTACCACCATCACTCCTACCTTAAGGACCAGGAAATCTCATGGGAAGATATCTGTTTTGGAAGTTACATGGAGTCTCATCAGAAAATCCAATCTCCTTACATTGACATGACGTTCCCTCATCCATATTGGCCTATGAATGGTCTGGAATATTTCATTGCACAGCTGCTTCCAACCTCTAGTGCAATGTGAGGTAAAAGGTGCACCTGTATGCATTTAGAAAAGCAGGGGGACCAAAGCTGCCTTGAAGAATGTGAAAAAGATAGAGAACATGCCCCTCACTCTTTTATTAGATCAAGGGGGGGGGAACCTGCCTTCCAACTTTTGAGCCTATTTTCTTAAAATAAACAGTGCCACAGGAGTCTTCCCCTTACAAGAAGTCTGCTGTTCTTTGCTTACTATCAAAAGGCCCAATAATAGCACTATTATTTTGACAGCGGAAAGTAGATGTGTGGGTTAAGTATGGGAGCAATTCAAAAGTCCATAGTAAACTGTAGAGTGGGTGGTTGGGGGGCAGAGGGAGCCCAGATAGCAGCAGCTTTAAAGTAATTGACTAATACAGTAAGGATATTAAAGTCATTTAGTGCCAAAAGGGAACACACTGAACCTTGACCCCGAGCCACTTTGGAGTAATCTAGTATTCAATCCAGCGTGTAATGACTGCCAGGCCTGTCAATCCTCTAGGCTCTCCAGTCAAATGCCTGTGGCTACTATTGGCTTATGGTAAAAGGACAGAAAAGCAAGGAAATGCCTCTCAATCAGCCTATGATATGATAATGTTATGGCTCCGATGTGTTTGGTATTGTCCTTGCATTGATTAATCTGTGGAGACTATTGTCAAAAACTGCCCTCACTTCTCAGAGGTCTTTTACTCAACCTTTTAGGAGCAGAAGACAATTGGAAAGAAAAGGCAAAACTTACTAGATTAATTATTTCGTACAAGATATGTTTAGCATAGAAGGGCTGGTAACCAGATGTTTTTTTTCTAATAAAGGTACCTCCCTGCTGCTTAATATTTTGCAGTATTCGTAGAGGAAGTGTGTTTTTGCAAATATGCAAGTTATAAAATTTATTAGGTGCAAAAAAAATTATTACATTTTGGAAAGGAGGAGGAGGAGGAGGAGGAGGAGGAGGAGGAGGAGGAGGAGGAGGAGGAGAAGAAGAAGAAGAAGAAGAAGAAGAAGAAGAAGAAGAAGAAGAAGAAGAAGAAGAAGAAGAAGAAGAAGAAGAAGAAGAAGAAGAAGAAGAAGAAGAAGAAGAAGAAGAAGAATAGTGTCCTCCCAAAGTAATGGAAGTTATATTGCATGATGACATCCTAATACTGTGAGTTACTTGTTTCTCCTTCAATTTACTGTTCACTGTGAGTAGGAGTTGAGAAGAAAGTGGGTTACCTTGACTTCATGACATAAGGTAAATTATGGAAAGGAGGAGAGGATAGATCAGTAGATACTAATTCGAGTGGTGACTATGCTTGTACTGTCACATCTAATTTACCCTAATTTTTAATGTGTACCCTCCTCTCCTGAAATTTACTCTTCAAATCAAAGAGGTTGGGGAAAAGAATATTATGACCTTAAAATGTGATCAAATGTACATCTGAAGTCAAACATCTTTCTTAGATGCAGAGCTGTGATGCTGTACCTGGGATCTATTCAGTCAGCTTAGGTGTCACAGCTCTAAGAGCTCCTACTGCCACTGAGACCATTTAGCCATTATTTTTAATACCTTCTCTAGTTCCTTCTTCACAGCTCTGGTATTTCTGCAGCTTCTCAGACGCCTCTTCCTGGTGTTGTTGTCACTTGGTACTACTAAATGTATCATCACCAGAGTCTTTTGGTCCTTATGTTCTACACAATATCTGGTTGATTGGCCAATATCTACCTGTCTATCTGGGTCTGGAAGTCCCACAGGATCTTAGCCCTGTTAATCTCCACAACCTTCTTGGAATCTCCCATTTGGACTCGATAGGATCTGGCCCAGAGGTGGGTTCCTCCCGGTTCGGACCGGTTCACCTGAACCGGTAGCGACCCGCTGGTGACATCACGGATCCGGTTCGGTCGGTGCCGGTCTGTGGACACCGCCATTTTTTTTTTTTTGAATTTTTTTTTGGGGGGGAATTATTTCTGGGTTTTTTTCCTTCTGCGTATGTGCAGAAGCTGAGTTTCCAGTACTGCGCATGCATCGCCATCTTGTTTTCGGCTTTTTTGGGGGGGGGGGTTTGCACTGAGCATGTGCGCACGCGCCCATGAGGTGCGGCCATGCGGCGCGGGAGGAAGCAAACCGGCAGCGAGGTAAGTTAGAACCCACCCCTGATCTGGCCTATATATTGTGCAGATTTTCCTGAACACAATGCTAGCTGCTTAGTTGTGCCTGAATCCACTTGTTTCCTGCCTGCATCTTACACCCTACTACTAAATGCTGGTCTGTCTCTGCACAGTCTGCACTTTGGATCCTGTCTAATGTGGTATATGTATGTATATATGTGTATGTGTGTCTGTGTCCCAGAAAGAGACAGGGAAACAGAGAGAGACCTAGATAAATATAAATATTACTAAAAATATTCAGTGGGAAAGTTTTTTTTTTCAGCCTTGTAATTTATGCAAAGGGAAGAAATATAAGTTCATCCATATTGTTTAAAGTTAATATCCAAAAATTAGACCCGAAAGATCTAATATTCATTCTTATTCTGCAGTTTGCAAGATAAATTCCGTGTTCCTCCTTTATTCTCCATCCTTCTTCCTGACTGAATGAGTAGCAAAGAAAAGCAAGTCACAATGTTCTTATTCCTGCTCAAGAAGAGCATGTTATATAATTTGCTTAATTTTGTTCTTTATGACACTTCCAGCCCCTCTACAGGGTAAAATAAAGAGTAAAACAACAACAACAACAAATGGTTTGCTTATACCTTTCATATAACTTCAATGTCAAAAGCAAATCACCTTTGATAAAAGAAGAGAAAGTTTTTCCTGCCCTCTTGCAGTTCATTGCCCCAAAGCCATTATTCAAGGAATCTATTTATAAAACTTATTTTCTGGACAATAATATCCTTTACCCTTGAAAAATATTATCTATTTGTAGGCAGTTTTAGAACGTGAATCACATTGTTCTTTCTTTTCAGCTAATGGATCGTCTCAAAAATGCAGACTAAAATCTGTTATTGTGAGGTCACTTTTTCAGATAGTTAGAGTTCTTTTGTAAAAGCATGGCAATGTTATAAATTGATAGGGATGATTGAATTCTAAAAGTGCTAGCCTGCTATTCACATTCTTATTTTCCATCCAATCTAGGATAGGATTTGTCTTAGCTGAAATGGACATTATCCAAAATTGGCTCAGCAAAATGAATTGGCATGAAATCTAAATACATACTTATTTGGTATATACTGTATACATTTAGTATGAAGTGGAAGATTCATCTAAAGAGCTTTAAGTCCAGTCTTGTATAATAGAGTATTTAATATCTACATGATGATAGGATAGTATGTAGTCTATGAGTGCAACGTCAACACTATTTTGAAGACAAATAGTTTTCTGCCACTTAGAAAACTGCAGGAGACTTGGAGTCTGTCTGTTTGTCGTCGTCATCATCATCATCATCATCAATCTTACTTGGGTCAGTGATAATCTGAAAAAAACAAAACACAAAGTTAATCAAGGCAAGGTGGAATAATTATCTAATCCTCATTGGGCTCAATCCCACAGTATGGATGTTTCTTCTTTCTGCCAGACCAAATTTTACCTCCTTAATTAATATTAATATGAATATTAAATTAACATTTAATTAAGTTTAATATAAATATTTAATATTTATTATTTATTATTACAATATTTATATATTGGCTCAATCATTTTGGCTATTCCTTAAGAAAAGACCTGACCTAAGACTGAGATCAAGTTATTGTAAGGTCCTCTATGTGAAACCACCTTCAACAGACATCCAACAATGAAATGTGGTGCAGAATATAACTGGATAGGAACAGGCTACAAAGAAAATCTTGATAACTGCACTGTCTATAATTATAGGAGCAGTTTCCATCAACATTCAATATTCTTGTTTTAACCACTAAGGCCCTGAGGATCCTTGAAAGAGTAGAATTACTGAAGATGTTATCTTTGGGGTGTCCACTTTTAAACATCTCTTAGGAAATTTCTCCCTTAATCATTCAATGCATTGCCATAATATGATTTTCAGACCTTCAGCTAAAGCTTCAAATTTCTATTATGCTGGGGCTTAATATTATTCTCTCTCTCCTCCCCCATTTTCCTTTATTTCTTTTTTAATGTTGCTCATGTTTTGGGGTGTTCTGGTTCCAACTATGTATTTGTATCAGGGGTGGGTTCCAACTTACCTCGCTGCTGGTTCGCTCCCTCCCGCGCTGCGTGGGCGTGCCTCATGGGTGCGCACACATGCGTAGTAACAAAAAATTAAAAAAATATTTAAAAGCCAAAAAAAGATGGCAACCACATGCACAGTGCTGGAAGTCGGCTTCTGCACTTGCTCAGAAGGAAAAAATTTTTTTAAAAAAATTAAAAAAATGCAAAAAAAAATTCAAATTTTTTTTTAAAAAAAAAGATGCCGGCCCCCACGGACCAGCACCGACCGATCCGGTTCGGTGATGTCATCGTGACATCACCAGCGGGCAACTACCAGTTCGGGAGAACCAGTCCGAACCAGGAGGAACCCACCCCTGATTTGTATGCACACACACAAATGTGTTTGCATTTACTCTGCCACAAAGAACTTCTGTGATTGGAAACTGCATTTCTTTGGTGCAACATACTTACTGTGATGGCGAAAGGGCTTCTGAAATTTCCTAGGAAAGTTTGCAACACTTCTTCCTTCTGTTAAAGTCAGAAAGTCATTGTAACCAAGCTGTTGCTAGATTTTGCAGAGTTTTGAATTGAAAGTTAGGGTATAAGGATGGAAATAGTAATCTAGAGCCATAGAACTATCTCTGACATATCATTTTATTACACAGTCTAAAAAGGAAGCCAATGTGTGATATGTTTTTCTCAAAATATTCATTTAAATTCAGGGATTCATGTGGTGCTTTCCTGCATATTAGTTATGGGAAAGATTTCAGCCATTCCCTATTAATGGCATAATTGCAATAGAGCTATCTACTCCAGCCCACTTTCTTGGTTTAAGATCAGGTCTTCCAGATCACAGATTGTAACTCCAAGTCCTGAGAGTCTCTAGCAGGCTACCTGTTTTACAGCTCAAACACCAGCTTGGGTTGACTTTGTAAGGCACCTCTGCGTTCTTAATCTTTCTCACTCAGTTCTTATTTTTCAGTCCCTGACTCCTTCCTCCCTCCCTCCCACTCTCTCTCCCCCGCCTCCTTTTCTCACTGACACACAGGCACCTTGAGCCTTCACAATGAATGCATTCTGATAAATGTCTTGCTGTCTATATTGAAAAGCTTTGGGTGAAAGAGATATTAATTTAATTCTGATGCCCTTAGTTTCCCATCCCCAATACCAGTCCATTAAATGGATGCAATGTTTCAAAAAGTGTTTCCAAATGATGCACTTTGATCACATTTTGGGGATCATTGGTTCTACATTTGCTAGATAAATTGGGATCCAGATCTTGATGTCCCTGTCCTCAGTGGGTCATCACTGTGACATATCTATCAATGAGGGGGACAGCGACCTGACTTTCTTCTTTGAAATAGTAATGACAGAAAGGTCTCTTGAGAGATATTTGGTTTGACAATGTCATGTATGCATTAACAGACAGGCAAAAAAGTTTTTTGTTTAAAATAAATGGGAAGTTCTTGCTGCTCTTTAACCTACATGACTGAACCAAAAACAGCTAAAAGCAAGTACTATAGATCACGCACAACTGATGCCCACAATAAAAACAAATTTAAAAAATCTACAATAATGCAGCTCTTTTATGCTTAACTTCTCTACTTGTTTTAACAATAGTTTTAATCTGAATCAAGAATTCCAAGATATGAGGTCAAGGACTCCTAGAAAAAATTTCAAAGATTTTCAAATAACTAACTAACAATTATTGTTTTATTTAGCACTGACACATATGAATAGACTTGCTTGTTCAATTGATCACTTCTGAAAGGTCTCCAATCAGTGTAGTGTATTGGCTAAGGTTTTGAATCTAAACAAGAGAGAATGTTATAGAAACATGGATTCTTCTACAATATGCCATGCTTAAATCCAGACACACTCCACCACTATTTAGAGAAAGCTTGGGAAGGATTCCATGGATGAGAATCCTCAAGGGGAAAACAACTCAAGAAGCTTGGGAAATTTTGAAAAGTGAGATTATAAAAGCCCAGTCTAGCACAATACCAATGAAGAAGAAAAATAACAGCTCTCAAAAGAAACCAGCATGGCTGCATAAAGAACTCTCTGATAAATTGAAAGACAAAAAGGACAAGTATAAAAATTGGAAAGAGGGGCACATAATTAAGGCAGAATATCAGCAAATAGCCCAAGCCTGCAAATATGAAGTGAGGAAAGCGAAAGCTCATAATGAACTAAGGCTTGCAACAAAAGTAAAAAATAACAAACAAACAAAAAAGCTTCTTTCAACATGTTAAAAACAAGAAAAAAGTCAAGGAAACAATTGGTCCATTGGTGGGAGAAAGTGGTAAGAAGGTGACAAGCAACAGGGAGAAAGCAGAATTACTTAACTCATTTTTTGCATCCGTCTTTACATAAAGGAAAAAACAGTCCAACCCATCAAAAACAGCACCACAAAAAACAGATTAGGAACACAAGTTTAAATAGGGAAGAAAATTGTAAGTGAGCACCTGTCCACCCTAGACAAGTTCAAATCACCAGGACCAGATGGATTATATTCCAAGGTTCTGAAGGAACTGGCAGACATGATCTCAGAACCACTGAACTATATCTTTCAAAGATCCTGGAGCACTGGGGAACTGCCAGATGACTGGAAAAGAGCTAATGTAGTTTCCATCTTCAAAAAAAGGGGGAAATAGATCCAGGAAACTACAGACCTATCAGCCTGACCTCAATACCAGGGAAGATTCTGGAAAAGATAATCAAGCAACAAATGAGTGAACACCTAGAAGCAAACAAAGTAATAAGCAAAAGCCAACATGGGTTTGTCAAAAACAGATCATGCCAGACAAATCTTATTGCATTCTTTGACAAACTGACAAAATTAATGGAACAGAGGAATGCTGTGGATATAATTTACTTGGACTTCAGTAAGGCATTTGATAAAGTAGACCATAATGTACTACTTGATAAGATAAAAAATGTGGGTTAGATAGCATCACCACCAGATGGATTCGTAACTGGCTAACCAACTGCACTCAATGTGTAGTCCTCAATGGAACTGCATTTACATGGAGGGAAGTATGCAGTGGGGTACCCCAAGGCTCTGTTTTAGGCCCAGTACTCTTCAACATCATCATCAAGAATTTGGATGAGTGGATAGATGGGGAACTCATCAAATTTGCAGGAATAGCTAGCAGGAATAGCCAAGACTCCAGAAGATAGGCTTAAGATACAGAAAGATTTTGACAGACTTGAACATTGGGCTCTATCTAACAAAATGAAATTTGATGGTGAAAAAGTAAGGTTCTACATTTAGGCAAGAAAAACAAAATGCACAGGTACAGTATATGTGGTACCTCGCTCAATAGTAGTAACTGTGAGAGGGATCTTGGAGTCCTAGTGGACAATCATTTAAATATGAGCCAGCAGTGTGCTGCAGCTGCCAAAAAAGCCAACACAGTTCTAGGCTGCATAAACAGAGGGATAGAATCAAGATCACATGAAGTGTTAATACCACTTTATAATGCCTTGGTAAGGCCACACTTGGAATACTGCATCCAGTTTTGGTCGCCACAAAGTAAAAAAGATGCAACAAAGATGATTAGGGACGGGAGGCTAAAACATATAAAGAGTGGTTGCTGGAATTGGGTATGCCTAGTTTAATGAAAAGAAGGACTAGGGATGACATGATAACGCTATATCTCAGGGGCTGCCACAAAGAAGAGGGAGTCAAGCTATTCTCTAAAGCACCTGAGGGCAGGACAAGAAGCAATGGGTGGAAACTAATCAAGGAGAGAAGCAACCTAGAACTAAGGAGAAATTTCCTGACAGTTAGAACAATTAATCAGTGGAACAACTTGCCTCCAGAAGTTGTAAATGCTCCAACACTGTAAGTTTTTAAGAAGAGATAGGATAACAATTTGTCTGAAATGGTATAGGGTTTCCTGCCTAAGCAGGGGGTTGGACTAGAAGACCTCCAAGGTCCCTTCCAACTATTCTATTCTATTCTATTCTATTCTATTCTATTCTATTCTATTCTATTCTATTCTATTCTATTCTATTCTATTCTATTCTATTCTATTCTATTCTATTCTCTCATTTCCATTCAGTCATACTTGGACAAGGCACTGGCTGGGACAATGGGAGAAGTCTGGGCTGGACATAGAAGCAACTCAGTTTCTTTCTTTGTTTCACTTATTGTAGCTTCATAAAGATGTTGCTGTACAGATTCAGAGCCATTCATGTTTTTTGCCCCAAGCTTAGCTACTGGAAAAGTTAGGCGTTTCCTCCTGCACCCCACTACAGTTACAAGAATCATTCAGTATACCCTACTTTCTCCTCTAGTAGATTCCTCATCCCTCTTTAATAGCTTGGCCTTGTTTTCAGTTTATAGCAGAGACTTCATCTGCCCTAAAGATAGTTGTGCATTTGCCTTTGTATAACAAGACTTAGGCTGAAATCCTTTCTCAGGAAGTGACTTTCTATCCTTCTTTATGGGGCTGTTATGGGGATAGATTTCAAGAAAACCTTCATCTAGCATTAGCATAAGAAGAAAATGTGGGCTGTAAATGCAATTAATAAATAAGTCCAACCAAAGTCTCAAATACAAGAATAAATTACTTTATCAATATCAACACTATGTTGTTTCTCATATTTACTTTGTTTAGTTCACTTTGGCATTTCCATTTTGGTTTATGAATAATACTTGCATAAAAATTTGAATGCATTTGTATGTGCATCGGCCTTAATCCTCACAAGTATGTAATATTTCCTAATATATACATTTTCATAAACACATCTGCTAATAAACAGCAATTTCTCCTACTGTATGTTTTTGCAATATATACCATCTTTCCATAAAATAAACATTTTGAACTGTGAACACAACATCACACTATTTGGGAAAAGGCATTGTGATTCTTGTAGAGATTTAAAATAAATGAAATGGGTAAATTGGTATTCAAATGTGAATTGAACATTTTTTTCTCCTATTCGTATTCAAATATACAACTAAGTGAGTATGTATATACTCATTCACTCTCCTTTACTTTTATTACTTTGGAATAAAAATGCAAATGACTTTATTAGCTTAGGCATGACACCAAATAGAAATTTATGCACATAATTTTTTTAAAAAAAGGGACTCTTAAAAATAAAGCAGTTGCAGCCTATTAATTTTCTTTTTGACAGTTTTTAAAATTCTCAATTCCCTCCCTCTGCCCAAAAAGGAATGGAAAGGGAAAAGAAGAAGAAAAGGAACAGCATGAATACTGTCAATATATCACAACAGCCACATTAGATTTTGTGATATACATCATAATATAAAGAGCACGATTAGAGCACAACCTGGAAACCATTAAATCATTCTAAATCACTGTTACATTCCATTAGTGTCAATGGTGAAGACACATAATAAGCTTTATTACAAACTTCACCTTGGTAGGCCATTGTCTGTAATAACCACTTTACTATGATGTGGTATCAGACCCAGAAATCCAGGGAGATAATAAAGGCTCCCTTATTTCTTTTTCATTGGATGGGTAAAGTTACATTTAGCTAAAAAAATTTTTTTTTAAGAGAAAAAGCAACATAAAGCTTATTTCCCTTAACTATGTATATATCTGAATGAAAAGAAAAAGGTAGATGTTTGGAGAGAAAAATTATGAACTAAATTCAAAATAATTTTTCAGTATTTTAAATAGTTTAACCTTTAAAATTCATTTTTATATGTAACATGATGCCTTTCTAGCCATGCTTTCCTTCAGAAACACTACAGAATGTCTGGATTCTGTATAGTTTGTTTCAAGATTAAAACAAGCAGTTGGAGCAATGGTTCAGAGTGGTTTTCAGCCAAATGACCAGATCACAGTAATAGTGCTGCTCATAATGGGGGACTGATAGTTATCAAAAATCCTCTTTTTCACCAACAACAAGTAGATGTAAAATTTTCCAAAGGCAGAAAGAACAAGAATATCATGTTAATTCTATTAGGCATAACATTTAAATTGTTGGGCAATACCTCTAATAGCTCTACTAGAATGACAGAGAAATATCAAAGTTTTTGAGTTCCCCAACACTTATCATCATAACTGATATTACCAGAAGATAAAATAAATGAAGGAAAAGTTGTCAAAGCAAAAACAGGTCAGCTTTGCAGTTCAGACTTATGGCAGCTATGGATTGATTACATCAGTCAACAATAATCGCAATTTAGATCAGGTTTCACTAACATTCTGGGACCAAGTATCAGCATCATATAATTGTGGATTTCTTAAAAGGTTCGGTATAAATGTCAGGATTGACATTTTTCAACATTTTCCCCCCTCAAAAAACAAAAGACGATAGCCACCATCCACTGCTTTTGCTTACTAATTCCCTACTGATTTTGTTGGGTCTAGATTATGACTTATTTGGATGGAGCTTTTTGTTGTGATCATATCAGAAACTGTTCTTTCCTCTCCAAGCTATGTTGCTCTGGAATTCTGAAAGATGTGCTTCAAATATTTGAATATTTTGTAGGATACCAGATTGAACATACCTACGTATGGCTTAGGTATCTGATTAAATATACCTATGGTTTTAAACTCTTGAGTTTTATAACCTTATATCTTAAAAATCACTCTGCTAGTGGTGTATTTAGCATGGGTTCATATTCTTCTTAGATTTACCATAGCTTTGGTCTGAAATGAAAATGCAGCATGGCTGGGCAGATACTGATCCTACTCAGGACTGACATTTTTCAACATTTTTTTCCCCTCAAAAAACAAAAGACTATAGCCACCATCCACTGCTTTTGCTTACTAATTCCCAACTGTATCACAGATTACTCAAATATCCTGGTAAAAAATATTTTCAAAAAATATAGCACAAAATCAGGGGTGAAATGCTCCCGGTTCGCTCTTACCTGTCGGTTGCTGTAGAGCTGGTCGCCAAGGTAGCGCGAGGCACCGCCCACCCGCCTGGACGCCGCCCAGACACCGCCATTTGGGTTCTTTTACCCTCTGTGCATGCGCAAAGCGTTCTGTGCATTCACAGAGGGTAAAAGAACCCAAATGGCAGTGTCCGGGCTGGTGGGCGGCACCTCATGCTACCTTGGCAACCAGCTCTACGGCAACCGACAGGTAAGAGCGAACCGGGAGCATTTCACTCCTGCACAAAATCACATCCTTTTTTTTTTTACTTGTAGACTTTTGAAAGTGGTATAGAAAACTCTGAATACTTTGTTTAGATTTCATCCAAATGTGGGCATGTATCTGTTTCTCTCTCCTTACACCATATCTAGCTATCTCAACAAGTGTCCTCCATATGTAAGATTTGTGGATAGGAATTGTTAGATAGGCGCGGGAATAACAGCCAAGACGAAAAGACCCGTTCAGCACTTTAATAACGGCTAGCACTAACTACAGCAGACTGGCGGCTGGCGGCAGGGAAGCCGCCTTTATGGAGCTCCCCGCAGCCAGCTTGGCCAGTGACAACGCTTCAAACTCCCCGCCACTGATTTAACCCAATCAGCGGCGGGTATGCAAATACCTGCTTGTTAAGTCGGAACACAACACCCCTCCCCTCTTAGTTCAGCAATTGTCCAATCCGGTATTAGTGTGGGTGACGTAGTCGCGCAATTAGGCGGGCCGCCGTAAGGTCCTACTGGGCCTGCGCGATTCAGTCTCTCTGGAGTCTTCGTTTGGCGTGGACATGGCTTGTGTTGCTCCGTCCTCGTCCTGTGGAAAAATCTGGAACCGGCCTCCAGGCGGGGCGGGTGAGGATTCGATCTCCCGGTCCTCTGGCCCCGGTCGGCTTCGTTCGAGCTCCCTAGTTCCTGGTAGGTGCCTCCGCTCGCCTTCTCGGGTTGAGATAAGTGGTCTGTGGAGTCGTGTAGCTAGGGCCCGGTCTCTCTCGCTATTGTCTGGTTCGCAGTGACTGTATGTTTGGCGGGGCGGAGACCCGCATTTTTTTTTTGTGTTTGTTTGACTCCGCGATGGTGGCTCGGCTTCGGGTCGACGCAACCACGAGTCTCCCACTCTGTGTCTTA
>QLTV01004257.1:1724032-1755065 GCA_003457575.1 Thermophis baileyi | reverse complement strand
CTGCCTTCGTCGCCAGTGTTAGATAGGCGCGGGAATAACAGCCAAGACGAAAAGACCCGTTCAGCACTTTAATAACGGCTAGCACTAACTACAGCAGACTGGCGGCTGGCGGCAGGGAAGCCGCCTTTATGGAGCTCCCCGCAGCCAGCTTGGCCAGTGACAACGCTTCAAACTCCCCGCCACTGATTTAANGATGGCCGATGGATGCCACGAGGTGCCTTTGTTCAGTCGTCTTCTCCCACTGCCTTCGTCGCCAGTGTTAGATAGGCGCGGGAATAACAGCCAAGACGAAAAGACCCGTTCAGCACTTTAATAACGGCTAGCACTAACTACAGCAGACTGGCGGCTGGCGGCAGGGAAGCCGCCTTTATGGAGCTCCCCGCAGCCAGCTTGGCCAGTGACAACGCTTCAAACTCCCCGCCACTGATTTAACCCAATCAGCGGCGGGTATGCAAATACCTGCTTGTTAAGTCGGAACACAACAGGAATGGTGAGTGGGGCAGGAAGAGGTGAATACAAGGTCAAGTTTCTGGCATATAGAAGTCTCACATTGCCTAGAAGCCATATTTGAACCAGCCAAACTGATGTGACTTCTGAGCCATACTTTGGCCATCCCTGAAGCAGTATTTCATTCTTCTGCTTTATGATTCTGTCTTAGAAGACTGAGTGTTTAACCATGTATCTCATCCTATTAACCCATATAACCTTGAGCTATCAGACTTCCAGATGACAACACAAAGCATCTTACCTATAAGGAGTATTTTATCTATTTGTTAAAGTTGTCGCTGATATAAGGTGAAATGTTCTGTATTACAAAAATCCATGTGATATGAACACTTCTTGTAACAATTTTGTTGGCAACATTGTTTCATTTTCTGACAAAATCGTTATTTATTTGCACACAATATACAGAACTTTATCCTTTATGGCAGCATACGGAAGATATTTGGGGCCCAATCTCCAGAGCTCCTCCAAAATTGATGACATCTGAAATATTTGATGCGAGAGGCAGATGTTATGAAATATATGAACACTAGCCATATTAATTAAAAGTGGTTAGTTTAATTTCTATTAAGTGTAAAAAATGCTGTTTTAATCCACTGCTTTACCCTGCCTATACTATGGAACAAATAATTGGCTTCTAATTAGTCAATTGGCCAGCTTTGGCCTTCAAAATGTAGAAGGTTGCATATCCTTGTTTTCTGGTACTACTAGCAAACTGTCATTCTGATGGGCAAGGAAAGGGTCCGAGGGAAAGAGACAGAGACACAGAGAGATCCATTTAATACAGGAATCCCAGTACATCCAGAACTTCCAATGGTAAAAATCAGACCAAGATCAGGAATAGGTCTTATAAAAAGTAAATTGTTCCAATATTATTTCCCAGACCAGAATCCTGATTGTGGGGAAAGAGGCAATAAACCCATTAATGCTTTTGCCATCCCATAATGATAACCAAAAATGCCAGAATTATTTCTGAAAAATGTTTCAATAAATCATCAAGGAAAGATTTGTAAAAGTATGAAAAATATTGTGCTTCCTACATCTATCACCAACCTTAGGAAAAGATTATATTATAGGCTCATTTGATATGCAAGAAGTGTAATCAGACAATCCTAAGTCAAAAGCTAGTCCTAAGAGTCAATAACATGGTCCAGATCCAGTTCAGGCTTCCAGGCAAAAGATTTCAAGACCTATAGAAAGGTTTTAAGAACAATATAGCCAGAATTCTCTAAGCAGTCATAGGAAGAACTGCTCAATGCATATGTTTGAACAATCCTAGCAGAGATTTCATCCCAGAAACTCCTGATCTCCAACTAAGCAGAGCTGCTGTCCCTTAGATTGAATTGTGATTGCTGCTCCCCTTGGAATCAACAACACACTTCCACTACCTTTAAGGGGCTGATCTTCTTTGTCTCTTTACACATTGCTGCTTGACTTAGAAATAAATGGCATTTTTGTGGAATGGGTGACTGCAAATTTCTGTTAGGGTTCAAAGTTGTAGGGCAGAAAATAGTAAAGTTAATTTTTCAAGATCTCTGTAGGATTAATCTTTTACGGCTCTTTACCTGCTTCTAGTTCCTCACAAGAAGACTCATCCAAGGTGGTCATAACAGACCATCAGGATGATTAATGTGTGAAAGTAAGTCCAATGTCTCTAGCAAAGAAAATATAGTATGCTCTAGTGCCTTTTGCTACTTGCTGAAGAAACACAGGATGCTACTAAGAGCTGAATCAGACAATTAATTTATCTGATATAGTATTATAACTCACAGTAGTTCTCCAAATATTAAGCAAGATTTTTCAAGATCTTGCTCATGATCTGTGGGATTAAATTTGGGATCATCTGCATGCAAAATACATACTGTACTATCAAGTACCGTAACAATCTTATCCAGTGGTGAAATCTAAAAATTTTCTCTACCGGTTCTGTGGGCGTGGCTTGGTGGGCGTAGCTTGGTGGTCATGTGACCGGGTGGGTGTGGCCAACTTGTAAAATGTGGTGAAACTCACTTAACAATGCTTTTGCTTAGCAACCAAAATTTTGGGCTCAATTGTGATCATAAGCTTTCTTTCTTTCTTTCTTTCTTTCTTTCTTTCTTTCTTTCTTTCTTTCTTTCTTTCTTTCTTTCTTTCTTTCTTTCTTTCTTTCTTTCTTTCTTTCTTTCTTTCTTTCTTTCCTTTCCTTTCTTTCTTTCTTTCTTTCTTTTCTTTCTTTCTTGTCTCTCTCTCCCTCCCTCTTTCTCTTTCTTTCTCTTTCTTTCTTTGTCTCTCTCTCTTTTCTTTTCTCTCTCTCCCCCTCTGTATCTGTCTGTGTGTGTGTGTGTGTGTGTACCTGTGTCTGTCTGTCACTCTCTCGCACGCGTGCGCGGGGCAGCCGGCCGCTCGCTTAAGGAAGGTTTTAACAGGATGCAAAAGGACGCAGCTTCTCTCCTGCACTAAGGCTCCAGCCATCGTCTTGCCGTGTGTCCCCCCCCGCACAAGAGGAGGGGGAGGAGGAGGAGGTTCGCTGGAGCCTTAGTGCAGGAGAGAAGCCGCGTCCTTTTGCATCCTGTTAAAACCCTCCTTAAGCAAGCGGCCGGCTTTGCTCCTGCACTAAGGCTCCAGCCATCGCCTTACTATGTTCCCCCCCCCGCACGAGAAGAGAAGGAGGAGGAGGAGGAGGGAGGATTGCTGGCGGAGAACCCCGGAGGAGCATGGAGGTGGCGCCCGGGGAAAGCGAGAGGCCGGCTGGGCACGGGCGATGGAGAGCGCCGCTGACCACTTAGCTTGCCCAGGAAGCGGAGACCGGCCCACCTGGCAGCGCCCACCCTCTGGCCCCCGGCTGTGCTCAGATGCGGCAGCTCCAGACGGCCAACCCCGGAGCATCAATCCACTCCGGCCGCCTCCAGGATTTCTTTCTCTTTCTCTTTCTCGGGATCATATTAAAAAATTCAAGAGTTTATGGATCTGAAGAATTTATTTTTCTCCAAAGCCTTCTCTGCATTGATGTTCAGCATAGTCTATAATGACTAGAGTAAAAAAAAAAGTAAACAATTAAAACTCTTTCTCTTTCTCTCCCTCTCTCTCTCTCTCTCTCTCTCTCTCTCTCTCTCTCTCTCACACACACACACACACACACACACACACACCTGGTCTGAGCAGTGGGACCCGACTCCCGAGGTAGAGAGAGGAAGGCAAGCAGGCATGAGGGACTGCCAGGAAGGCCGCGTGCAAGGCGGCAAGCATGGCAGGGCTGCGGGGAAGGCAGTAGGCTGTTAGCTCCCTTCCCTGTGGCCCCGACATGCTTCCTGCCTTCCATGCAGCCTTCCGCTTGCTTGCCTTCACAAGCTGGCCACAGGGACATCGGGACAGCCGTGTGGAAGGCAGGCAAGCATGTTGGGGCTGCGGGCCGTGGGGAATGGAGTAGGGAAGGCAGGCTGGGATGGGGGGGGGCAGGGACAGCTAGGTAGGCCGCGACTTCGCAGGCTTACCTGGCAGGCAGATCAGGGGTGCAGTGCTTCAGGCAGGCAAGCTGCAGAGCAGAGACTGAGTGGGGCAGGGCGAGCGAGCGGCAACCAGGGGACGGGTTCGGGGGTGTGGCCAGCCAGCCGTCGCTACCGGTTCGGCAAACCAGACCACATGTCCTCTAATGGTTCTCCCGGACCGGTCCAAACTGGTAGCATTTCACCCCTGATCTTATCTCTGTTGGCTTGCTCTGTTCAGGAGAACATAAGAGGAAACTGGTGCCGTCTTACCACTGTTTTGCTATTCCAGCCTTGTGCTAAACTGTTAAAGAACATAGAGTCACATAATACATAATACATAATACATAATACCACTGGCTGAACCCTCTAGTGCTACTACACACTTTTAAAAGATAAGTGACCCAACAATATTGTCTCCAACTGTCTACAAAGTCCAGAGTAGCAGGAACCAGATGGAAGAGATTTGCCTATACCCTGTTTCCCTGAAAATAATATCCCAAAACTAAGCCCTAGATGTTTTTACTCTTGCACATAATATAAGCCCTACCCCCCAAAATAAGCCCTACTTAAGAGCTTGCACAGCTGGCCGGCTAGCCATTCCATCTGATTGTTTGCAGTGGCATGGCCATGAGGCAAGGCGGGGTGGTGGTGGAGCTGCCCCACACGCCCCGCACCAGTTTACCTCAGGGCGCCTGAAGCCTGGCCATCCACACCCTGACACCTGCCTTGTGGCAGCAGCACTAACAGCCATGTGCAGCAGAAGCCCATGTGGCCGCTGGCCCACTTCTTCTGCTTGCTCGCAACCACAATGGAGCAGGAAGCCGAGTGGTGCAGTGGTGTGGCAGCTGCAAGGCAGGTATTGGGGCATGGATGGCCTGGCTGTTGGGGCCCTGAGGTAAGCTGGTGTGGGGCACGTGGGGCAGCTCCCCTGCCTCACCTTGTGGCTGTGGCACTGGTGCGTCACTTGGCCTCCTGCTCTGTTGCAGCCACAAACAAGCAGAAGAAGTGGGCCAACAGCCATGCAGGATCCTGCTGGATGGGGTTGCTGGAGTCATCACCACGAGGCAAGGCAGGTGTCTGGGTATGGGTAGCCTGGCTGCGGGGGCCCTGCGGTAAGTCTGTGTGGGGCATGTGGGACAGCTCCACCCTCCCTCTTGTGGCAGTGGCACTGGTGCGTCGCATAGCCTCCTGCCCCGCAGTGAGCAAGCAGAAGAAGTGGGCCTCCCGTACATGGAAAAAGTAAGACACCCCAAAAATAAGCCCTAGTGCTTATTTTGGGGGGCCCAAAAAATAAGTCTTATTTTCGGGGAAACATGGTATTATCTTAAAATTATCAATAGACCACTAATTTTATTCCAGAATAATAAGTAGAAAAATATAAAAGATTTAGTATACCTTGCAACAGATAGCTCTGGAATGCTGTTTAAGAAAGAAGTACTGTAACAACTAAAACCAAGTTAATCCTCTCTTAGGAGTTGGAGACAAGAGAAATGTCAGAAGAAAAACAAAAGATTTCCAGGGTTAGGTGAAAGAAGAGAAAGTTTCAGAGCTGATAAAATTAGATTCCCATGGAATCATTTATATGGACTCATAAATTTCCTTGCCAAATGTACATTGTAACCTGCAAATCACCACATTTTGCTCGCCATTGTAAGCATGGTAACTAATTTTAATTGATATATGTCTTCTAATATCCCCAAAGTTGTTTATCCTTGTGAAAGAGATTTCTGATTTTCTATTCATTCTAGGGAACTTTTGAATTAATTCTTATTGTTCTTTTTTAAAGTGTTACTTTTCCTATTTTTAAAAATCCAACATTCAGCATCCTTTTCAACTGCTTTAGATAAATTTAAACTGAAACCACTGAAAGTCTCAGTATCCATAGAATAATGTTGCTTCCATAATGTTGCCCCCCCTACCGACACTGCTGTATTTCTTGTGGGATTTAATTGAATTGTAGGAATTCAGGGAGACCGAGTCTATTTGGACTGCTATAGAATTGACTGTGCAAAACAAGACAGAACATTCACATACTTATAAGCTGAGTTATAATTAAGATCAATTCAAAAATCTCAATTCGTCTAATAAAAATTCCTTTGAAATTTTCTTGTTTAAAAATAAAATCAAATTGAACTGGTGGATAAAAAAAAAGTTAGAAAAATTTGGCATAACATTTAATCACAACAAGATAAAAGGTTCTATGTATTTGATGTATATCTTTCTGAAGTGCTGTTTTCAAGTTGAAAAAGGCCCTTGTTTAATGCAGAAGATGATCAACATTCCTTCAGGACAAACTTTAGTTGACTTATTAATTCTTACTAGAACAGAGTGATGATAAATGAAATTGTGTCAGAAGTGAAGAAAATGATGAATAAGAAAAAGCAATGCCACCTCAAGGCTTTGGTGAGCATAACTCAAGCCATAGTTTGTCCCCTAGAGATACACTGTGATGGGTTGATCCTCGCATTAGGTAGAAGATTAAGTGCCTTGGCTTCCCCTGTTAGTTAATTATACACTCAAATGTTTCCACTATATCATAAGCAGCTAAGTTGATTTTTTTTGAACATCTGTACATTGCTTATTGGTTGTTTCATTTGACAACTCGATCCTGAGTGTTGCATCCCATTGGCAACAGTTATGTGTCAGGCAAAGGGGGGAAGAAAAGCCAGGGGGTGGGATGGAAAAGCATTTGTGTATTTAGTTTTCATTAGAAGAATTCTTGTAGTTGAAAAAATATGTACCTGTCAAATTTTCGACATTTTGCAAGCAATGCTGTTGTGATTTCTAAACCTGGCTGACAAATCCACATTCCAGTAGTAATGACAAATCAAGGATCGCTCCCCCACCCTTTGGCTCTCTTTTTAATGTGTGTTTTTAAAAACTGTGCTTTGACAGTCATACATACGATTGGACACCTAGGTGGCACTTTGATACCCTGTTTCATTATTAAGGCAAAAATTCACAATGGAATAAATGATGGGCCCCAAGTCTGCTATGGGTCCTGGAAATTATGCAGCTTTCAACAGTACTGGCAAGCCCAGGGCACTGAAAAGGAAAGGGTGTAGAAACTTTCAAAGGAAATATGAACTATATCTGCAGAATAAGATATATTCTTTAAACAGCAAGTCTTAGGACATTTGTGTGAATACAGAACATCACCCCTAGAAAAGATTAAAAGATCATTTTTTTTAATGAACCACCCTGTTTACATAAAACAGCTGGATAGCATTTTAAGTAAGAGGTTGTACATATTTTTTATGTCAATATGCTGACATTATATTAATTGAGTGGTTTAGCAGTTATTTCCTTCTCCTACAGATAGAGCTTTCAGCTAAAATAACATTGACGTAAAGTACTTAAATTAATCCTTTTGCCAATAACACTACAGGTAATCAATAGACCTGGAATTAAACCACTGTTTTTGGCCAGAAGGCATGTAAGTCCCTTGTTTTAACCACTGCCAATGAAAAAGTAATAAACCTATCTGAATCCAAATGGTCAAAGTCAAATGATCAAAGAACACCAGAAATAACAACTAAAATTGAAATCAAATTATAAATGTGACTTGCAACCAAAGAAGATGAAATTAAAAAAAATTAAATGGCCATAGTAATCATCAATTTGATAAACTCAGTCAATAAAATGTAATGTCATAGCTATGTGATTATTTTTCTCTTAAGATAAAAAACACACACACACATATATATATATATATATATATATATATATGTGTGTGGGTGTGTGTGTGTGTGTGTGTGTGTGTGTGTGTGTGTTATATATTACTTGTTATATAGCAGAAAAATGGTCATTTATTCTTTTTTTTAGTTTTAAGATTAAAGTTGAGATATTATTTTTCTAATGTGTATCCAAAGAGATTAGGAAAAAATAATAAAACAATAAAAATCCTATTGATCGAACATTTTTATACTTTTTGTTGCAATATTTATATGTTCGCTATTCTGACAATTACTGTATATCAAATTGATATTCATCTTAAAATAGGCTTGGAATATAGTTGCAATACTTATGCTCCTTGTTAGTCTTTTTTTTTCTTTATGATATTATTTTGGCTTTGCATGGAAATGTAAACTTGAATTCTGTTTATCCTCTTTAACTAACAATACTACAAAGCAAGTAAAAACCTAAGAATGGTATTTAGCAATGAAACTGGTACACTGAGTTACAGATGCTGCTTTCCTTAAAACAGCTACATTTTTCCATTCTAATGGAAGAAAGTTAAAACACAAAGTTTAAACAGGAGAAATAAATAAGATTTCTTAGTTGCAATTGCTAGCATTTCCCTGATTGTGATAAATTATAAATTATGCAGTCAATGTAGGCCAACAAAAAAAGACATCTTCAAATTTCAATCAAAGGTAATTATTTAAGCTGGCTGGATGTTCTCCTTTCATAGAGTATGATCTCTCTTTGACAGCTCACACTGACAGATGACCTTCTCTGCAACATCCTTATCCTCCAGATCATGAACAGGGTGTCTCTCCGCTTGAATATCTCTATATATTTGTGACACTAAGCTTTCAAATACAGCTATTGACAAATCAGAACATCCGTCTAAGTGCTGGTCTTCCTATCACTCACAATAAAGTAGCCATCACTTGTGGTGTTGTAGAGCAAGCCAATCTCTGAAAAATGAGTTCTCAGTGAGTGCTAATTTGACACAGCTCGCTTGCCTTCCCATAATTGCTCTGTCATTGTCAGTTGGCAGTTCGGGCTCATTCCTGGAAGCTGCGCCATACAATTTTATACAATTACTCCCATTTACCACCACTATTATGCCACTGATGCTGCCCAGTCCGCATATTGACATGCCTCATTAAACCTGGATGCAGGCCATTAATGAACATTGTTAGCATTTCTCTTAAACTTTTTTGCCCCTAATAAACAGTCAGTGTTCCATGAAGGAGCACTGCCATTCTTGTGATATGATATTTATTATCTGCTGGGGGAAGTGTATGGGTGTATGTGTGTTGGTGGAGAGGGAAAGACTCTGCAAGTGGAAACCATGCAGATGCTGTAAGAGAGATCTATGGTTAGATCAGGGGAGAAGACTGAGCACTGATAAGTGGGGTATTTTGGGGCAGGGACACTGTACTATTAACCAAGTGACCTTTTCTATCCTATGGAAGATGGTGAGGATAAACATGATAAACAAGATTCCACCAGGTTTCTCAGGGTTGATTCACCTCCTCTTTCCCCGAGATGGTGCTGTGTGACACGCCAAATATTTTTTTAATTATTACTTTTATTTTATTTTATTTGCCCTGGGTCCTGCATCTATTATGTCCAGCTAACTTCCACATGCATTTTTATTCAGAAATAATTATGTGTTGATCAGAGGAGTTGGTGGCTGTCACCCGTATGGCAGGCACACCTGCTGTGTGACATAGGTGGTAACGATGGCATGCTCTTGAGCTGTCATGACAGGGACAAGGGCTTTATTGTCTATATGTCACCATTTCTCTTAGGCAAATTATCCTTTCCTGCACAATGACAATAATAAATGTTACCGTGCTTTCATAAACCCTGGTTGTAGGTCCCTTTCTTGTCCATCATCAAAACTATATATTTTTTATTTTTATTTATTTATTTATTTGTCAAACATGTACAAGATAGCAGGTATAGGTATAATCATAAACATAATCAAAGTGAATACAGATAGATGAAGACAATAGGACAGTAGGACAGGGATGGTAGGCACGCTGGTGCGCTTATGCACGCCCCTTTCAGACCTCTTAGGAATGGGGTGAGGTCGACAGTAGACAGTCTAAGGTTAAAGTTTTTAGGGTTTGGGGAAGAAACCACAGTGTCAGGTAGTGAATTCCAGGCATTGATCGCTCTGTTGCTGAAGTCGTATTTTCTGCAGTCGAGTTTGGAGCGGTTTACATTAAGTTTGTATCTATTGTGTGCTCGTGTATTGTTGTGGTTGAAGCTGAAGTAGTCATTGACAGGTAGGACATTGTGGCAGATAATTTTATGAACTACATTTAGATCGGTTCTAAGGCGACGTAGTTCTAAGTTGTCTAAGCCCAAAATTTCAAGTCTTGTGGAATAAGGTATTCTGTTGCAAGTGGAGGAGTGGAGGACTCTTCTCGTGAAATATTTTTGGACTCTCTCAATTGTATTAATATCCGATATGCAGTGCGGGTTCCAGACAGGTGAGCTGTATTCGAGAATTGGTCTAGCAAACGTTTTGCAAACTATATATCACTCATAATTTTCTGGGATGAGGAAATAATCTTGCAAATCTACTACAATATACAAAAATGTGTATGTTCAATATTTCTATGAGAACTTGGAAGCTAGTCTTCTTTTCTTTCCTCCTTATTACTCTCCTCCATAATTAAATCAAGAATTGTCCTCTAAAGAATAAGAGTAGCTAGACCACTGATCTTAGATAGACATGACTGGCCCATCAGAGCTCTTGTGACAATCAGATGGACTGTTGTACAGTCTCAAATTTATACTACTAATTTCTGTATTTTTTGTAATAAAAGATGAAGATATACAGCAAAGAAACTGAGTACTAGATTTTAAGTTTCTGCTAGTGTTCTCAAAATACTTGAGTGCTAGCATCCTTATACCTCCCTTCTTTTAGAAAATACTGTTCACTCAAACTATTCAGAATTATTTTGATACCAACTTACCTACATTTGCCCATTACAGAAAAACAACCTGAACAAAGTCCATATATCAAAGTCTTTATCATGGGGGATTCCATATTGAAATTGGTAACTTTGAATTTAGTTGCAGGTTTGATTGAAAAAGACCATTCTACAAAAACTTAAGGTAACCAGTTCGCAATAGAAAACAAACATATCTGTTTAAGTAATTGTATATACAGTTCATTTCTTTCTGCTAAATACTGGATCTTTGTCTTTTCTCTCTCGTTATCATTTATGCCCAATATAATGATGCTTTGTATTGCTTGGCCTTTAGAGCACTTGAATTTGCAGGTTGAGAAAATTATAAATCAAGTGATTCTTTTCTTTGCCTCCCTATTCAATTCAGCAGAGAGAAGACAACAAATTCCTTTCTCTTCACCACTGCATGACACTTTCAAAGAAAAGAAGTCTGTCTCTAGATTATTAGACATCTATCAAAGCAAAGTGGAGGGGGTGGCTTAAAAGGGAGACATTAGCAATGAGGGAGCATTTTATCCACTAAAGTGTTAGTTCTAAGAAAGAAGGGAGGTAAAGAACAGTTCTCCAGCAGATTTAAAATACTTTCATCCCCCAGCAGTTGTTTTCTATCAAGCTTTGGGGCTAATATACACTCGTATCCTCAAGCAATTATACTTTTTTGTATCATGAATAATACTCAGCAGTATTTTTCCACAACAAGGAATAGATAGAAATCCAGAATGCTCCACAGGGATGTGATTATATATTACCGAGGTCTCCTAACAGATAATTAAAAAGTCTAGATGAAACAAGCCTCACATTTTTTTTTTCATTCTTGTTGATATCCAGTCCCTGAGATGGAAATAGTTATGGAAACAAATGTTTAGAAGTCCCACTGCCGTATTTGAATGGGTTGATAGAAAGAATAGTTTTGGATTTAATAGCATCTCCTAACAGATAGAAAAAGGTGAAAAAGCAGGAAAATGTACCTACTTTTATATATGCAAGAGTATAGTGTTTTATTTCTTCAATATTCAAGAATGTTTTTCTGCTTTTACAGGGGAACAATAAAACAGAAGTTGGATTGCTCTTTGATTGTATACTTATTTATGAAATTTCAATGAATAGTTTTCAACCTTTTTTTTTAGAGGAGATAAGATTGTGAGATTTTCTAAAGAATGGTTCAGTGTTTGAGTGATCATTTGAATATATTTCAATAATATTTAGAGCAGGGAACACATGTTTTAAACATAGTCTTCTGAGTTATTTCAGTATTTCGGGTTTCTCTACATAGTCCTGTTTATATGGTCTTGAATGTAATGATTAATAATTATTAAAAAGGGGAGAGGATAATATTTGATGTAGAATGCATTGCAAAACATGGATTTGACCCTGGTCTCTCAGAATCTTGAAATACAAATCAAGGGAATAAGGGAAATTTCTCTACATCACACTCATTTAGAAGAACTCAAGAGACAGCAATTTAGATTTAGGCCATGGCATCAGGAAAATGGAATTTTAACTTTTTCACATCACATAAATTAATCTGTCAATATACATTCAAATACAGTCAAGAAAAAAAAATCTATTAGTAAATACAGTGTATTTTTCAAACCACTTTCCAAAAGTCTGTAATAATTTTTAATAAAGAAAAACAGTCTTAGAAAATTTATCACAGACAAAATGGGCACAACTCTTCAAATAGGGCTTGCTATGCTTTTGCTTGTACCAATCAATTTTCCAAGCTACTTTGTTGTGATAATTTATATTTTTCAGATCTGAAAACTCAGCTGTATTACTACTACTACACTACTACTAATAATAATAAATTATGGGGATTTCCATATATGGAATATGTTGGATATATGTTGATGAATATTGGTATTCTAGTAATGAATATTATTCAGGCTTAGGATTTTCTTTCTCCATTAAATATCAGAAGAGTCAATTTTGCATTATATTATACTAGACAATGGGCTCAATCTCTGACTTTTGGCATTATCATCACAGTATACCACTGAGTGTGGTGGCTTGTGTGGTTAGAATGCTGGGTTGACAACCTACTAGCTAATGTTTGAGACCCTAGTGCTGCTGTGTGATGGGATGAACTCCATCATTTGCTCCAGCTCCTGCTGACCTAGCAATTGGAAAGCATGCAAACATGAGTAGATAAATAGGTACCGCTTCAGTGAGCTCATTAATTGGGACATGAAAGCAACCCCAACTGTGTCCCCAACTGGGCAATGGTGATGTCATTGGGTAATCCCTTCAACTTGGAAGCAATTCAATGTTTCTGAAATGAACACAAGTGACCAGTGAATCATCATATTCACTTACTGGACATTGTTTTGAACTTCTGGTATTTAGCAGAGACTAAGAGAAGCAATTGACTTTTGATGTTGTCCCCAGGTGGAAGTGAGTTTGGCAGTGAGGTCTGGCAGAGTTTCCTTTCTTTTCCCTCTACAGGTAGAAAGCCAGCATTAGGAACATTATCCAGGGGTGAAATTCAGCAGGTTCTGACAGGTTCTGGAGAACCGGTAGCGGAAATTTTGAGTAGTTCGGAGAACCGGCAAATACCACCTCTGGCTGGCTCCAGAGTGGGGTGGGAATGGAGATTTTGCAGTATCCTTCCCCTGGAGTAGGGTGGGAATGGAGATTTTGCAGTATCCTTCCCCTGCCACGCCCACCAAGCCACGCCCACCAAGCCACACCACACCACACCACGCCCACCAAGCCACACCCATAGAACCAGTAGTAAAAAAAATTGGATTTCACCACTGATTATCACCATGATCGATTAGAGATAATTGACCTAAGTATTGTTAGCAAACTGGTTTGTATCTACAGTATTACAGAGCTATTCATCTAGGAAATAGGGGTTTCTGCCTGAGGAGTTGAGTGGCAACTCTCAAAATGACTTTAGCTGAAGCCATATTCTTTTTTACTTCATTTCTTAGTTGCCATACATATGGGGGGAGAGGGAACTACAGGGTGTGGGATAATTTCAGGGGTGAAATTCAAAATTTTTCCCTACCGGTTCTGTGGGCGTGGCTTGGTGGGCATGGCAGGGAAAGGATACTGCAAAATCTCCATTCCCACCCCACTCCAGGAGAAGGATACTGCAAAATCCCCATCCCCTCCCCACTCCTGGGGGAAGGATACTGCAAAATCTCCATTCCCACCCCACTCTGGGGCCAGCTAGAGGTGGTATTTGCCGGTTCTCCGAACTACTCAAAATTTCCGTTACCGGTTCTCCAGAACCTGTCAGAACCTGCTGAATTTCACCCCTGGATAATTTCCTCCCAGGTGCTAGACATAACAGCGATAAGGCCCGTAGGAATCAAGGTCATCTCAACGAGAGCTTGTATTGGTTAGAGGGAGTAGCTGAACAGTTTGCCATCTACCTGGTTGGTTAATGTGACCAGTGACACTAAGGGGGTGGGTGATATCTATTTCTTTTATTATACTGAAAACGCAAGAAATATTTAGAGTTGGTTTCACATTTGAATGTGCCGATATGATGTACCCAATAAAGGGGATCTTTGAGAAAAATTACAGCCTCAGAGTCCTGAATTGATTGGGATATTACTCGGAACCATGACATCAAACCAACTCTCTCTAAAATTATCAAATCTCTAGGACTCCTGAGCCCCGGCTCTTCACCCACCTCGGGAGAAAATGGCTGAGAAGAGGAGGGAAGAAATGGCTGACAAGCCCACAGTGGATCTGGAGACGATGCAGGCGGACGCCCAAGGGTTTACCTAATGAAGTGGAAGGAGTCAAGAGTGGTAGACTGGGATGAGCCAAAGGGGTGGAGACACTTAACCATGCTTTGGAGCCCTTCAGTGGAGCAGCTATGGGAGCAGTTCAACTGCATGGACATCCAGAAGGCGGAACCTCTGCACCGGCTGGAAGTGGCAGAGGAGGTCGTTACCCGAGTGGCCCAGCCGCTTCTGGGTCGTTGAAGCCCGAGCCTTCCTGTGAGGTTCTGCCTCGCCAGCCTGAAGCTTCAGCTGGCAACCAGGGGAAGCCCAGATCGCTTTCCAGCATGGCAGGGACCAATGGCAGCGAGCATGAGCCCCTGGCAAAACTCCCAGACACTGCCAAATATGGCGACAAGGGTGAGTCCTGGTCCCGGTCCGGCCCCGCAGTGACCACCATGAGCGGCCAGCCCTGCTGGGCAGCTGCAGCAGCCCCTCCCTGGCAGCCCCAGATGATACCAGGCTCCTTTCCCTCTCCTGGGGCCCGGGTGGTACCCAGGATATTGGCTGATGCCAGCCTACCCTATGGAGCCTCCCCGTGAAGTCACATTTGATGGGAACCCTGACAAGCTGGTGCTGTTCCTCAACCATGTGCAGGGTCACCTAGATCGCTATGCCTTAGCCTACCTGACTCAGAGGGCAATAGTGAACATGGTAGAAGCCAACCTCAAGGGGGAAGCAGCAGAATGGGTGGCCACCCTTCACGATGAGGATGCTCCTGAGCTGAGAGATGCTGGGATGTTCCTGTGGGAGCTAAGGATAAAGTTTGAAGATGAAGCAAAAGCCCAATGGGCAGAGGGGGAGATACGGGAGTAAATCAGAGGGGACAGCCCATGAAGGAATACATTTGAGAATTCTGGAGGGTCGTGGGGAAGCTGTGGCATTGGCCAGAACGAATGCTCATCTATCATTTCAAAGAGGGCCTGGACAGAGAACTGCACCAGGTGTGTGCATTCTGGGGTCTCCCTGATCAACTGCACGAATGGTACCAGGCTGCCAGACCAGAGGTGGTATTCTACCGGTTCTAACAGGTTCTCTAGAACCGGTTGTTAATTTTCTAAGCAGTTTGGAGAACCGGTTGATAGAAGAAATCTCCTTTTGTTTCTTTCCACTTTACAGGGTTAATCCTGTAAGGAATTACAACATTCTGGTGTTGTTTCTATAGCCGAATCTTTATTGCCCTGCTTACAGAAACTGCCTCTCCGTTAACCCTTATTACATTCTTGGCAGTACGACTAGACCTGTGATGGCGAACCTATGGCACGCATGCCACAAGTGGCACATGGAGCCATATCGGTGGGCACGCGAGTTCAGGTCTGGCGCGCATGCGCGTGCTGGCCAGCTGATTTTCGGGCCTTCTGGGCCCACTGGGAGTCGGGAAACAGGCTGTTTCCAGCCTCCGGAGGGGGTGGGGAAGGCCCGTTTTTTGCTCTCCCCAAGCTCCAGACTCTAGGAGCCTGGGGAGGGCAAAAACGGCCTTCCCCAACCCCCCCCCCCGGAGGTCCTCTGGAGGCTGGAAATGTTCCATTTGCCAACTTCCGGTTGGACCTGAAGTCCCATTTTTTTTGCTCTCCCCAAGCTCCAGACTCTAGGAGCCTGGGGAGGGCGAAAATGGCCTTCCCCACCCCCCCGGAGGCCCTCCGGAGGCCAGAAATGGTCCGTTTCCCAACTTGAAATGGCCCTCCCGAGGGGGAGGGAACTCTGGCCGAAGGGGACCAGTCACCAGCCTCATACGACAGTGAGGATGAGGGAGAAGGAGACCCGATTGTGACCAGAGCCATCTGCCCCTTTGCTATCCCCCTGAGAATCATGGCACCTAAGTCAGAAGCTCATGAGAAGTTTGATGTCCTAATAGACTCTGGCTGCATCCGATGCTTGATAAGCCTGCTGACAATGCTAAAGCTGGGGATCCGAGCAAGGAAGCTTTCCAGAGCCATGAGATTTGAACAAGTCAATGGCTCACTGATGGGGGTGGACCCATTACCCACTTTACTGAGCCCGTGAAGCTTGAGATAGATCAGCACTGGGAGATGATCCGGTTCACGATCATCCCAAAGATGACAATGGCCGTGATCCTGGGGTTAGCCTGGTTGGACTAGTGGGGCACAACGATATGGTGGGAAGGGGGGACAGGAAGTTGAGACTGGGAAGAGGGCCCCTGCCACCCCCACACAACTGAGCCATGCAAGCCCCTCCACAGAAGACGGATGGCAGGGGCCCAGAATACTCAAGGGCTGGGTCAGGTTGGCCCCCAGGGACCCAGATCATCCCCAGAGAGTACCAGGAGGTGTTTAGTGAAAAGGAGTGTGATGTGCTGCCCCTGCACCACCCAACTGACTGCGTAATCAAAATCCTGCTGAGAGTGAAACTGCCTAAGCCCAAAAAGTACCCCATGCTCCCTAGGGAAATGAGGGAGCTATGGGAATAAATCAACAAGAACCTAGCCCGGGTGTCGGCAACCCGTGGCTCCAGAGCCGCATGCGGCTCTTTCACTCCTCTGCTTCAGCTCCCTGTGGCCCTGTCACAGCAGAGGGATGAAAGAGCTGTCGCTCTGTCACGACGGTGGCAATGGGCAGAGCCTTAGTGCGGGAGCGAAGCACCCCTGTATTTGCCTTTGCGCGGCAACAGCATTCCACTTTCATCATACATTTGCTGTTGCCGCCAGCAAAGAGGGCTGGGAGACAAAGGTGGGGGCGGATCTTGTGGGGTGGGGGCCATCCCCCAAGCCTGGCCTTCCTCCTCCCTCATCGGCGAGGCCAAGAGAAAGAAGGGAGTGGTGTGGGGAAGCGTTTCCCTCCCCCGGCTGAATACTGGGCACAAAAGCCCAGTGTAGGGGGTGGCTGGCCTGGCAGAAGCACCCCCATTGGCGAGCCGGATGGTGGAGAGGCCTGGTCTGGCTCTTGCAGCTGTCCTGCTGTTCGGCACCTCAAAGAGCTGCCGCCTTTGAAATGCACCGCGCCTTTGAGGAATCCGGGCACTGATTGCTGGGGCCATGGGGGGGCAGAAGAGGCATCAGAGCTGCTCCCCCCTCCTTAGCAAGCTAGGCCTGGAGGAGCACGGAGAGTTGCAGGCCAAGCGCTGTAGGGTCAGAAGATGTGCTCCGATGTCGCCCCAACACGTGTTCGCACCGCACGCTGCTCCCAAATTGGATTTGAGTGGGGGGGGGTAGGGGGAATGGAACAGGGAGCAGGGGGAAGGGTAGGGGGGATTCTAGGAGGAGAAGCCCGGCTGGCTTTCCTTTTGGCGTGGGGCAGGGGAAAGACCCAATACCCCCTCCATGGCCTGCCTACTGCTCTTGCAGCGCCTTGCGCAGCACAGCGAAAGCGTGCTTCACAATGGGGGAGACTGCATCTCCTCCTCCTCCTGGAGCCCATTTAACTGCTGCGCAAGGCGCTGTGCACAGCAGTTAGATTTAGCATTCACTTCACAATTGGGGAGACTGCATCCCCTTCTCCTCCTGTAGCCCATTACAACACGGAGCATCTGCCGCAGCCGGGCCGGGCCAGCGTCTCGGGGCGGAGAGGTGCGGGCAAGACTAAGAAGCACCAGAGGAAGCCTCCGCGAGATGCTGCTGCAGTTGGAGAGAGAGAGAGAGAGAGAGAGAGAGAGAGAGAGAGAGAGAGAGAGAGAGATTCGGCTCTATCTGCTCCCCTCTTTCCACCAGTTTTGCAAAGATTCAGCAGATGCTGCCTTGGTGATGGGTGGGGGGTGTCGTCCCGTACTTTGCCTGCCAAGCGTCTTCGGGGGCGCCCAGGGACTATATTTTCTGGTCACTTTGGACCGAGTTGCAGGATGCGTATGCATGCCTGTGTGAGTGTGCAGCTGCTTGGGATGATGCTTCTCTGAAGTGTGTGCGGTGATCTAAGGCAGCAACCTCGTGGCACTGTGACATAACAGCCTGACAGTCACTCCTTTTGCAACACAAGGTTTACTTTTGTATCTTTCCAGAGACAGGGAGAACGTGGCCGAATTTCCTTACAGTCATTCTTTTAGAAGAGGACAGCCCCCATGGCCATGTTGCTGGCATCAGCCTGGATCACAAATGGCTTTTCGGGATCAGGGTGCTTTAACACAGGTTCTTTCGCAAACAGTCTCTTTAGGGTTTCAAATGCCCCCTGGCATTCCATAGTCCATTGGAGAGGCTAGCCCGGTCAGGGTTTGGCCCCCGTCTTTCTGGTTTTTAGTAGTTCGGTGATTGGCAAGGTTATCGCTTGCCAAGCTTCCCAGCGGGCCTTTGAATGCCATCTTCCATTCATCCCCCTCTCTTATTCTGACCCGGTAATATGCTTCCCTCAAGTCTAATTTAGTGAATATATTTCCCTTAGCCAGTTTACTGCAGGGGTGGGTTCCAAAAATTTCCACTACCACTCTGTGGGCGTGGCTTAGGGTTACGCGCGTGCGTGCTCCCCCGGTGCAATTCTGTGTCCGCACATGCTCAGTCACTATAATCTGCCCAAAACACAGCTGAGGAGCTGATCAGCTGTGCTTCGGGCAAAGAATAAAGGACAGCCTTAACCCGAGGGCGGGTGGGAGGGCCCTTTCCAAAGCAGAAGCAGAGCACAAACAGCCCAAAATGTAAAAAAGCCACCAAAAATTCACAGAAAAAAATGGCGGCGCCCACGGACCGGCACCGACCAAGGCGGGTCCACGACGCCATCATGACGTCACCAGCACCTCGCTACCGGTTCGGGCGACCCAGTACGAACCGGGAGGAACCCACCCCTGGTTTACTGCAACAAGTAGCTGAGTTTTGGAGAGAGTTTGTAAAGTCGATAGGATCCTCCCAGGAGTTTAGCTTGACTTTCCATCTGAGTACCAATGGTGCAGTGGAATGAGCTAACGCAATGGTGGAGCAATATCTAAGGTGTTATGTCACCTATCAGCAAACCAACTGGGCAAAACTACTGCCTTTTGCTGAAGTGGTGAATAATAATGCCATGCATAGCAGCACGGGACTCACCCCTTTTAAGGTTGTCAATGGGATAGACTTTGTTCCTATGCCAGAATACCCCCAAGAGCCCCCTTCCTCCATTAGTTTGACAGAGTGGGTTGACTGACTATGGGAGGGCTGGGGGGGACATAAAAAGAGCACTGACTAAAATGGCAGAGACCTATAAAGAGCAAGACGACAGGACATGGGCCCCTCAGAAACCGTTCCATGTTGGAGAGAAGGTTTACCGTTCTACCAAATACTTAAAACTAAAACTGCCATGCAAAAAACTAGGTCCCAAGTTTTTAGGGCTGTTCCCCATTGTAAGAATGATTAAGCCAGTCACTGTGGAATTGAAACTTCCCACCTTCTGGTTTTCCATAGTAGCCTGTTGAAACCGGTGGTAGGTTCGAAGCTGAGACTGGCAGCTCGGGTGGCCCCAGGCCCCATAATGGTGGAAGGGGTGACCCATTACGAGGTAAAGCGAACTCTAGATTCAAGACTCTACAAGGGAAAGCTACAGTACTTGGTTCAATGGAAGGGATATCCTCTATCAGAAGCTACCTGGGTAAAAAGTATCAATGTGAGGGCAGAACGACTAGTAAATAAATTCCATGACAGGAACCCTCAGAAGCCAAAGGACCGGGGAACGAAGCGGGGAAGGGGCTAATAGGAACTTAACTTCTGTTGGTGCTTAATATCTTTCAGGTGCTCTGTACTTTGCAGGGGGAGCCGACTTTCTCAAAACAACTTTAGCTGAAGCCATATTCTTTTTTACTTCATTTCTTAGTTGCCATACATATGGAGAGCGGGGGAACTATGGGGTGTGGGATAATTTCCTCCCAAGTGCCAGACATAAGAGTGATAAGGCCTGTGGGAATCAAGGTCATCTCAATGAGAGCTCATAATGGCGGGAGGGAGTAGCTGAGCAGCCTGCCATCTACCTGGTTGGTTAATGTAACCAGTGCCACTAGGGGGGTGGGTGATATCTATTTCTTTTATTATACTGAAAACGCGGGAAATATTTAGAGTTGGTTTCACATTTGAACGTGCCGATATGATATATCCAATAAAGGGGATCTTTGAGAAAAATTAGAGCATCAATATATCCTGATCAATTACAGATCAATACATCCTGAATTGATCGGGATATTACTCGGAACCATGATATTGGGGGAGTCATAAAAGCAAAGATGATGGCCATAATTACACCATCATTTATGTTTTATTGCTTATTGCATAAAAGGGGGCAGAGCATTGATCACATGCAACAAATGTTTGGAGTGTGACAAATATATGAAAGGTTTGGAATTGGTTTAAATGAAAAAGATACATTTTTAGCACTTAGATTAGTACATAAATCGTTATTTATATTCAAAGACAACAATAGATACACCAACCCGACTTTGAGCAGGTAGCAGAGATAATACATACCAACAGATAAAATCTTCTGGTGCTGCCAGTAGACATCAATAGCAATCGAACAGAATTTTGCAACTCTTCTGAAAATGGTCAGTGACCTGTCAGCTGAGAGGAAACAAATTATCTCCTTTTCTGAACTTCTACCAGGGCTGATTAATAAGGACATTATTAATTCCTTGTGTCAGGTCACATAATACAGATAGAAAAGAAGGAGATATTAAATTCATCCAACTTTCCACTTCAGCCAGGGCTTAAGGCTTTCCTTGCAAGGGAATATTATTAAATCTCTCTTCTCTCAGTGATGGTGGAAAAATATCAACTCTACTAAGGTAAGGACTCTACTGAAGAAGGTTGGGCATAAAATGTTTACCAGGTGAGAAGTAGTTGAAAAGGTCTTCCAAAGAAACATTACTTCAAATTTTAACATTTCTTTTGGGGTATAGAACTGCAAAACCCGTGGCATGAAAAACCAATAATATGCTGCTGAATTTCAATAGAATATTTCTTGGGAGTTTTGGAATTGCAAAATTGAGCCAAAGACAGCAGATGGTTTATGATCTTAAGATTGTCCATCCCTGATCTACTAGATGTAAAGCTCTTCCATTATCCTGAAAAGGACCAAGTCCAGCCTTCCACCAAACCATACTGGATCTGAAATAGCAAACTTGCCTCTATTGTTTTCAACAAGTAAGTCTTGGGATGAATCAGTGGTGGGATTCAAATTTTTTAACAACTGGTTCTCTGCCCTAATGACTGGCTAGGTGGGCATCGCTGGGTGGTCATGTGACTGAGTGGGCGTGGCCAACTCGACATCACTCACAGCAAGGTGAGGCGGTGCAGGAAGGCCGATGCTGCAGAGATAGGACGACACCATCGTCTGGGCCCTGCGGAAACTGTTCACGACCCACGGCCTGCCTGATATAATAGTAAGAGATAACAGCCTTCAGCTAACGTTGGCCTCATTCCAAATGTACTTAGCTAGACATGGCATCCGGCATGTCTTGGTGGCTTCTTTTCACCTGGCCAGCAATGGCCTGGTCGAACAGACCGTACGATCGGCTAAGGAAGCCCTCACCTAACTAGGGCCAGGGGACTGGCAGACCAAATTAGACACCTACCTACTAACTCAACATGCAACACCCTGCCCAACAACAAACCACAGCCCGGCTGAGTTGTTAATGGGCCATCGGCTGAGAATGAACCTGGACAGTCTACACCCGGACTATTTCCCAGAAAAGCCTCAGGACTTGGTTGGTGGGGCCTGCTCCTTCCAGGGAGGAGATTGGGGGTATGCTCAAAATTATGCGGGGGACCCTCGGTGGTTGCCAGGCCAAATAATTGAAGTGACAGGACCCCATTCATACAAGGTCCTGTTGGAAGATGACCGCACTTGGAGGAGACACGTGGACCAACTGCGCTGCCGCCATCTGTCCCCACCAGGGCCCGTAACAAGCAATGCCCTACCTGGGTCACTAATGCAGCAGGCTGTTACAGACGCGACCGCCAGGGACACACTAATCCTTGACACTCAATCTGGGAATGAGCAGACTGCAGACTCACCTTCGAATCCTGAGCCAAGGCCGCCGAACAAGCCCCCTGTTAGAGGGACTGAGTAGTCTCTGGGAGTTCCAGAAGCACCAAAAGAAGATCCACCTACTCCAACCGAAACTATTGGACTGCACAGATCAGGGTGGAGCCGGAGACACCCAGGTTATCTCGCTGACTATGCATGCGCCATCCGGGAGGAAAGGGATGTTACATCCGGACGGCGAGCACATGACCAAGAAAAGCATCCTGATTTGTCCCAGCTGATGGCAACCAGCCAGCAGGAGAATAACACTCCCTGATTGGTCTAGCCACTGACAGCTCAGTATAAAAGAGCTGTCAGTCCCTCAGAATGCTGCTCGCTCTCCCAGGCTGTTAGCACATTCTGTTAGCGAATAAACAGTTGTAAACTGTTACCCTGCCTTCGCCTCCTTCTTACGCCTTGTTGAGCGAATAGAACAGTGGAGTTAGGTTAACAACAGCAGGCTATTAAGCCATTGGAGAAAGATACTGTAAAAGATGGCAGGCGAATGTATCTGCAGCAATCCAAACTGAGTTCAGTCATATTAAGGCTCTGGTCTCTTTAAAAAGGAAGAATGGCATATAATTGAATGCTGTGTTATGAATACTGTCACATTTTCACTGTATGTGTGCCTAAGAGTTGTAGGTGATAATACTAAGACCAATAATGATTGCATAAGAAGGAAGGTATGAAGAATGCAAGAATCTTACCAATCTCAGAATCAGAAGTTGTGAAAATAAGAAGGGTGAACTAGTAGCCATTATTGTATGCATTACGTTTATATTTGCTCCATTCTCTATAGTTGCAGCTCACTTTTAGAGGAAAATTTAGGTAGCATAAAACATTTTTTGTTATCCCTCCAAATTTTTGAATCTAACGTATCACATTTTACTTACTTATTTTTACTTATTTGTATTATGACTTTATTATTTTTACAAATAACTCAAGATGGCAAATATATCCAACATATCTTCCTCCTCCTTTCGCCCCCACAACAATAACCCTGTGACCTGGGGTTGAGCTTAGAGAATGTGACTGACCCAAGCTCACGCACCTGGCTTTCATGGCTAAGGCAAGAGTAGAATTTACAGTCTCCTGCTTTCTAACCTGGAGCCTTAACTAGTAGACCAAACTGGTTCTTTGTACAATTGTGTTTGGATGATGATAGTTGCAGTCAAAGAGGACTAGAAGTTAATTTTCTTCAATCAGTCCATGTATTGTTTGGTCCTTAGTAGCCATATGGGGCTATACTTTCTTCTTTTAGTTTAATGAGGGAGGAATGACAGTCACTAGGGTCCACAAATTTTCAAGAATATTCTTTATGGCAAAGCTATTTCGAGAAATCCAATCAACATTTCTAAACAGAAAACAAAGGCTGCTGCTTTCCTTTACTTTGCATCTCTCCAAATGCCTCTTCTGATGCTCCCAAGAGGCCAGAAGGTTCTGGATGCACTGTTAAGATAGTTGGACCAACCTAAAGTGAGAGGGCAAAAAGTATTACTTCTATGAGTCTATGAAGTGAATAGCATTGCTTTTTCACTTTTCTGAAACAAATGTCACCCTGTTTCTTATATAACTATTATAGAAGGCAAAATGTAATTGGCAGCAGATTGCTTTTTGAAAGATTTTGATAGAAGAGGAAAGGAGAAACCTCCCAGCCAAGCCCCTTGCACCACCACCATGGTCTAAGTTATTGGAGAGAACCCATATCACATCAATATTTGTTTATATTTACAGTACATATGTGTTAAATGTTATAACATATCATGTAACATCACTTTGATATGTAGGTCTGTATTTCTACTTTCTCTAGTTCTCTACAACCTTTCTTTAAAACTGCAACATTCCTGAAAGTGTTGAGAATATCTCATTTTGCTTCACTACTTGACATTTAATTTCCTCCCTAATATCATGAGCTGATAGTATTTGTTGCTATAAACTGTGGGAAATGGCCTCCCGAATTTAATGACAACAAAAAAAGAACATGAAGATCACTGTTATCTTACAAGAATGTAAAATCTTACAAGATTTTAGTGATGTTGTGTAAGTTTAATTCAAGTAGAATAAATGGAATCTCTCCTCTCTGAAGACATTTTGGCCACCCATAAGATCAGAAGACTTAGATTTGAGAATGATATTCTCAGTACAGTATACCCTTCAGGGGTGGGTTCCACTTACCTTCCCTACCGGTTTGCATCGCGACGGAAGTGTGTGTTTTGCATGTGCAGAGCGTTCTTTCCAGGGCCGCGATGACCAGATAACCGGTTCGGGGGCATGGACAGCCAGCCATCGCTGCCAGTTCGGCGAGCGGGTGCAAATTTCCGCCACCGGTACAAGAGAACCGGTCCGAACCGGCAGCAACCCACCACTGGTACCCTTCCCCTGAAGTGGCTTGTCACTGAGTCTATCCTGCTTCAATGTCATTCTGTAAAATGAGGAATGCTGTCATCTTCAGAAGAGGATTCAGATAGGAAGAACTGCCCATCAATAGCAAAGGTTTTTTTTTTTTGAAATGCTTATTAATAGCTGTTATTAACAGCTTAATAGTCTTATGGATATTTTATGGTTGCTTAATTGTATTTATTGCAATTGTCTGGACATATAAATGATAATAAACTCATGAGCACCTGTGTAAGTGCTGGAATTTCATGACATCATGCAAAATTTTGGCATTCTCCCCTTTAAGTTCTGTTGAACTTTCAGTTTTTCTCCGAGACTGAATTTCCACAATAAGGATATCAACAACTCGTAAGATTCAGCAATCGTTTGGAGCTTCAGCAACCTGGGGAAAAAAAGGATGGGTTACTTTCCCCCTCCCCACCCCCCACACACAAACACACACAAATTGTTTCTAAGGAAAAAAAAACTTTACATATTCAGACTCTACTTGACAGATGATCACAAAGTCTCAGACAACAAAAGGGATTTTTCATTACTGTGAAGGCTAAGGTAGTCAACATTGCAATTGATACTTTTTGCTAGAACAATGTTTGACTTCAGCTTGATGGTGCATAATCATCATCAATAATATGCAGTGAGTTCCTAGCAGAACTAGGATTTCTTTAGCAATTGTAGATACTTTATTCTTGATTCTGTGCTTTTTGGATTCCTTCCTAAGGGAAGGCATTTTACTAATATACATTTTGGTTCACTGACTGTGCACTTTGCAGGAGAACACATTGCAATTTATTTAATAACAACTTTCCCCTTGTTTGTCATTTATTTACTTGAATGCAGGTACTCACTTAGCAAAGCTGAAGCATTTTTTGCAATTGTGAATTATTCTGCATATGTTTCTGTAAATATTGAACTATAGTAAAGATCCTTCAAGTACATTCGGTATTATAATCTTTGGTGAAGTTAACAGAAAATGCATGTTTAATAGCCACATTTTTAAAGAAAGGAAAATGGAACTGTATTATTTATTATATGTGTGCTATCAACCTTGAGGACAAACCTGCCCTCTGGATACGTTTGAAACGAAATGAACTCTGTCATGGGAGAAAAAGGCAGGTGAGCCTGCAGCAATGAGATGATCTTCAGCAGAGACATTGTCAACAATTCCCTATTTAACTTTCAGAAGCATGGTGCCCTCCTAAGATGTATGTATCCTGCTGATCTTCAACAGAACCATCATTCATGACCACAATGTCTATACAGGCCAGCACAGCTTGCTTTGTGTTTGGATTTGGGGATCACAAGTGTTAACATCTGATAATTTAAGTCTGCAGAAATTCTTTGTTTGTCTAAAAAGTGCAGTCTCTGAAGAGCTGAATTGTCTCAGAATTTTGTAATAGAAAAAATTCAAAGGCATTGGGACCAGTGTACCTTACAATTCTCCATAGAGGATTAGAAGAAAAACAAAACTAGGAAAGATATACGGTTCCCCTATTGTATAAGCTTCTCTTTAAAAGCTCTCACATTTATTTTTGTTTTCAGTGGATAAAATTTCATTTTTTTACACAAGGATTCAGAAACACTTTGATTATATTTTTTGCAGTAGAAACAATTATACAATTAATTATTTAATAAATATTCCCCACAGTTTACAATTGTTTATGAGAAAAGTGACAGAAGTCTCTACTTCTTTCTTATACAGCAAAGGTAGACATGCCAAAACAAAGTTGGTCTTCAACCTCTTTTCATAATCAATCAATGAGAATAGAGCTGGAAGGGACCTTGGGGGTCTTCTGGTCCAAACCCCCTGTTCAAGCAGGACACTCTATACCATTTCAGACAGACGGCTGTCCAGTCTTTTCTTAAAAACCTCCAGTGATGAAGCACCCACAGCTTCTGAAGGCAAGCTATTCCACCAGTTAATTATTCTCACTGTTAGGAAATTTCTCCTTAATTGCTTCTCTCCTTGATTAGTTTCCATCCATTGCTTTTTGTCCTGCTTTTTATTGCTTTGGAAAATAAGTTGTTCCCCTCTTCTTTGTGGCAGCCCCTCAAATACTGGAATATTGCTATCATGTCACCCTTAGTCCTTTTCTCTAGACTGGCCATACCCAATTCCTGCAACCGTTCTTCATATGTTTTTGTCTCTAGGCCCTTAATCATCTTAGTTGCTCTTCTTTGCACTTTTCCTAAAGTCTCAACATCTTTTTTGTAATGTGGTGACCAAAACTGGATGTAGTATTACAGGTGTGGTCTTACTAAGGCTTTATAAAGTGGTACTAATACTTCATGTGATTTTGATCCTATGCCTCTATTTGTATAACCAAGGATTGAGTTAGCTTTTTTGGCGGTGGCTGCATACTGCTGGTTCATATTCAAGTGATCATCCACTAGGACTCCAAGCCCCTCTCACAGTTACTGTTTTTGAGCCAGGTCTCACCTAATCTGTACTTGTACCTTTTTTCCTGCCTAGGTGTAAAACATTGCTTTTCTCCACATTAAAATTCATTTTGTTGGATAGGGCCCATTGTTCAAGTTTGTCAAGATCTTTTTGGATCCTGAGCTTATCTTCCGGAGTGTTGGCTATTCCTGCCAGTTTAATATCATCTGCAGATTTGATGAGTTCCCCTTCTATTCCCTCATCTAAGTCATTTATGAAAATATTGAAGAGTACTGGGCCTAAGACGGAGCCTTGTGGTACCCCACAGCCTACTTCTTTCCATGTGGATGTAGTACCATTAAGGACTACTCATTGAGTATGGTTTGTCAGCCAGCTACAAATCCATCTGGTGGTGATGTTGTCTATTCCACATTTTTCTAGCTTACCAAGAAGTAGGTTGTGGTCTACTTTGTTGAATGCCTTTGCTGAAGTCTAAATATACTATGTCCATAGCATTTTGCTGGTCTACTAATTTGGTTACTTTGGCAAAGAATGAAATAAGATTGGTTTGGCATGATCTGCTTTTAACAAACCCATGCTGGCTACTAGTTATAACTTTATTTATTTCTAGATGTTCACAGATCTGTTTTTTTATTATTTTTTCCAAGTATCTTCCCAAATATTGATATTAGGCTAATTGTAGTTTCCTGGGTCTGTTTCCCCCCCTGTTTTTTGAAGATGGGAACCACATCATCTCTTTTCCAATCCTCCGGTAGTTCCCCAGTGCTCCAGGTTTTTTAAAGATATGATACAATGGTTCTGAGATAACATCTGCCAGCTCCTTGAGAACTCTGAGGTGTAATCTGTCAGGTCCTGGTGATTTATATTCTTCAAAATCAGACAGGCATTCTCTTACCATTTTCTTGCTTATTTTAATTTTTATTTATAGTCTGTTTTTTACAGTTATGTTTTTGGTAGGTTGGGCTATAGTTTCTTTATGCATGAAGACTGATGCAAAGAATGAGTTAAGCAGCTCTGTTTTCTCTCTACTGCCTCTCTACTCCTTGCCATCTTAGTAGATTGACTTTTTCATTGACCTTTTCCTTATTATTTATATGTTGAAAGAAACGTTTTTATTATCTTTGACCTGTGTTGCAAGTCTTTGTTCATTCTGAACTTTTGCTTTCCTAACTTCATCTTTGCAGATTCAGACTATCTGCTGATATTCTGCCTTAGTTATGTGTCCCTCTTTCCATTTTTTGTACTTATCCTTTTTGTCTTTGTGCAACCATGCTGGTTTCTTCTTCGATTTCTTGTTTTTCTTTGTCAATGGTATTGTGTTGGGATGGGCTTTTATGATCATATTTCCCATGCTTCTTCAGTTGTTTTCTCCTTTAGGATTTTCAACCATGAAATTTTTCTTAGGCTCTCTCTGAGTTTGTTAAAATGAGCTCTTTTAAAGTTTGAGAAACTGGTTGGATTATGTTCTATTGCTTGTGTTTGCAGTTTTTCTTTTATATTGATCCATATGCATTCTAGGAGGTTTTCATCCTTGGTTTTGTGTATTTCCTTAAAGAAGTAGTGATCTTTTATATATAATGCAACACCACATCCTCTTTTGTTATGTCTGTTTCTTCTGAATAGTTTGTATCTTACCTTCAGTACATTCCAGTCATGAGTTTCATCCCACTAAATTTCAGTAATGGCAATTATATCATATCTGCCTTCATGTATACTTTTAGTTCACACACTTTGTTCCCTAAACTTTGAGCATTAGTGTACAGGCATTTGAGTCCTTTATGGACTTGGGTATGTTTCTTATGTCTATTACTTTGTAACTGGGATTTTCATCCTTTCCATACCTCTCTACTTCATTATGTTTTTCTTTTTTATTTCTTCTTTCTCTTTACTCCCTCCTTATATGATTTGTTATCTAGTGGTTTTTGCTTGGAATTAGTTTCTAAAGGTGGTGAAGATTGGCCCCCCTCCTCCCCTCAATTTTAGTCTAAAGCCCTTTTGATAAGATCAGTCAGTTGTTTTCCAAATATATTCTTTCCAGTTCATGTGAGGTGATGTCAGGGTTCCGACAGATACCCTAATTAAATCATGAAAATCAAGCCAAGCTTCAAAAGAAATCCATTTATTTATTAGGAGCTTCATGCCAGCACGGACCAGGTGGAGCCAACTCTGACCTCAGTTAATTCGCACTTTGCCTCTGACCCTGTTTCCCCTCCCCCCAATATGTGTCATCAGTCACATCCCCCAACGAAGCAATTTTGCGGGTTGTAAAAGTCACTCCCTCCGGCCACTGTGGGTTTCCATGGAGACGGCCTCGACGTATCGGTTGGAATGTGCCTTGTTTTGACTGAGATATGGTATACAGCCTTGAGAAAGGTATGCGTGGAATTTGCTTCTGGTTGTGGCTGCTGTGCTGCTCTGTCAGGTTTTCCCACCCTCCTGCCTATGGCAACTCGAGAGCAGGCCAGGGAAGCTTTACGAGTTGACATTCAGCTCCCCTCACTTCCTGAAGGCGACCTGTGCAAAGCAAAGACAGTTTGAGTACAGGTATAGATTTTAGGCTTGCGATCCCCCACCAGGCTTGTTTGGGTTGTCTGCGTGGAATTTAGCTATGAGGCGGTCAGCCTGGATGTTTCTACTCTTTACCCAAGATGCCTCTGATAAGGGATAGCCCTTCCACTTGATTAGGTATTGGAGCTGTCTCCTGTGCCACCTCGAGTCGGAGATTCATTGCACCTCATAATGGGTTTGCCCCCCTATGACCACTGGGTCCGGGGGCTCACGGGGTAGTGGTCTCAGGGTTTTAAGAGGCTGCTATGGAATACCGGGTGTATCTTCCCTAGCAGTTGGAGCAATTTTAATTGCACCATGACCTGGTTGATGATCTTCACTATGGAGAATGGCCCCATGAACTTGGGTCCCAGCTTCTTACTGGGAAGTTTTAACCTCAAGTATTTTGTGGAAAGGTAGACTTTTTCCCCCAGCTGGAATGGTTGTTGTGGGGCTCGGTGTTTGTCTGCCTGTTTCTTATAGGTCTGTGCCACTGTAGCTAGTGCCTTCTTGACATTTTCCCATGCTGCTTTTAGTGTCGACAGCTCCTTGATGCAGCTGCGAAGTTCGCTTTCCCATCCCCTTCGCCTATGGCAACTTGAGAGCATGTCAGGGATGCTTTGCGAGTTGACACATCCCTTGCCAGTAACCCTTCATGTAGGTAATACCATGTTTCCCCGAAAATAAGACAGGGTCTTATTTTCTTTTGACCCCCCAAATATGGACTTGGCCTTATTATGGGGGGGCTTATTATTTTGGGGGTGCATTAGGCAGCAAGCCCACTGGCCCCACCCTCTCCATCCCACCACCTGCTTGCCTGCGGCCGCAATGACCCAAATTCTCTGTGCACCCTGGCTTCCACCTGCCCTGCTTGCTGGGCTTGCTGCTGGCAGGCCGCCGAACAGCTGACTGTGCTGCTCTGGCCTCGCAGGGGCTCTTTGCCCTCCTGGCAGCACTGCTTTTGGACGTCCTGCTGGGCTGCTCCTGCCTGGTGCAGGGTGAGTCGTCCCAGATCTATGACCTCTGGAGCACACCCCTGCTGCCGGTGGAGCTGCACTGCCCGTGCCACCTTGCACAGCCAGCATGAAAGCTAGTGCCCACCAGGGCAAAGGCCTGAAGAGCGCCGGGCTCAGCTCGTAACCTGGAGCCTGCAGCACCGAGTAGACCTTCAGCAAGGCGCTCAGCAGCCCGAAGGCGGCAGCAGGTGAAGCGGCTTGGCTCCACCAGTGGCCGCTGGCAAAGGGCCCTGGCAGGCTGGTAGCGGGGGGGGGGCACTCCGTGCTGCCAGGAGGGTGAAGAGCTCCTGCGAATCTCTCTGTGTGTGTTTGTGTGTGTGTGTGAGAGAGAGCACACCGCCGCCAGCCCTGGTATACGGTGACTCTCCGAGGTTGGATCGGGT
>QLTV01004257.1:1707516-1723651 GCA_003457575.1 Thermophis baileyi | reverse complement strand
TCGGCGGGTGGGGGGGGGGGGGAGATTTCCTGCACTTCGGCAGCGGCGTCTCCTCACAGGGCTTCTTCCGATGTCCCAGGTGTATGAATTTACATGCCTTCCTTTCCTGTTCCGTGGAGGGAATTGCCTGCTATGACTGTCACCGTTAGTTAAGGAGGGCGTGAGGCGTGTGGGGTGCATCGCTTGGCCTCTGGCTTCTTTTGCAGGAGCAATTGGCTGCAAAAGAGGCCGCACTTGCTGGAGGCGGCAGCCTGAGAGGCACCCGCGAATCAGCTGTTTTGTGAATGGCGGCCGGAGCGGCTCAGATGATCCAATTAAGGGGCCGAGAAGTCCTGAGGTGACCAGAGAAGGGAAGGGCTGCCTCCTGTGCTGGCCACGCCCACCCCTTCATAGGGCTTATTTTTGGGGGAGGGCGTATATTTACACCCACCCCAAAAATTAGCCTTGGCCTTATTTTCAGGACATGTCCTATTATTGGGGAAACACGGTACAGAACATGGTCTAGAAAGTCAAAGTTCTGTTGATGACACCAGTTTTTAAGCCAGTAGTTTGTTTCTAAAATCCTTTGCTCCCTCATTGGATGTTGGCCTTTTGTTGGAAGTATAGATAGAAACACCACTTGTGCTCTTAATTCTTTAACTACCTTCCCTAGCTGTTCATAATCTCTTGTTATTGTTTTCAGATTCATTGTTATGTCATTGGTCCCTATATATAGGAGAAGAAAGGGGTAGTAATCAGTGGGGTTGATTATTTTAGTAAGGTACTCAGTTACATCTTTGAATTTTGCCCCAGGGAGACAATATACTTCCCTAGATTGATTGCCTGGTCTGCAGACTATAGTTTCTGTTCCCCTAAGAATTAAATCTACTGTTACCAATATTTGCCTTTTTTTTTCTTAGGGAAGGCTGGGATACTTTTCTTCCTGTCACAGGAATGCTGGGTTGTGTCTCTTTTTAATAAACCATTGATGAATGCTCTTTTGTGGGTGTCTGCATATTTTCTTCCAGGGGGGGGGCTATGAAAGCGATTGTTCAGTTCCAGAGGGCCTTCATTGGAGTCAGCTAGGGTAGATAGTAGGGGCTTTACTCTTGGTTGCTGTTTTCTTCCTAAAGTGACATGTTTCCATTGGTCTTGCTCTTTAGGGACATACGTCAGATCGTTTTTACAGAGGCTGTTTGTTCCCTATTGTGTTCAATTTGGGTTATTGGTTCTTGTACAATGAGTGTACAATGATCCTTGTAGTTCTTTCTAATCTAACTGCTGGAAAGCAGTGGTGCTGTTTTGTGCCATTTTGACATTGAGGAGGAAAAGAATGGGAGAGATAAGAGAAGCTGGGATGGGAGCTACTTGCAGCCTTCCATGGGGCTGGGGGTAGGAGCTGAGGGGGGCAGGGTGCGAGCGATTGGTGGCAGGTTGGAAGGGATGTGCAGTCCACAGTACCTTGAGCACACACCATTGAAGTAGTAATAGATGAGAAAAAGAAACAAGCACTCCAAAAAAAAGCTTTCATTAGTTTGCACCCTACCAATGCAGAAGGTCTCTGTTGAGGGCGCAGGACTGCAGGGGGTGAGACCCTCCTGCACGCGCGCACACACACACACACACACAAACACAAACACATGTGCCGGGAGAGGTGAGCTGAGAGTCACACAGAGGCCCCTCAGGCATGACGATGGGGGAGGGGTCAAAATGGGAAGCTTCTGCCCACTACTGCCTGCCTGTTGCCAGCTCTGCCCGGAGACTCTGGCACTTAAAAAAAAAAGGAAGGAAGGAAGGAAGGAAGGAAGGAAGGAAGGAAGGAAGGAAGGAAGAAGGGTGGCAGGGAAGGAGGGAGAGAGGGAAAGAGGAAGGAAGGAAAGAGAGGTAACTTGGTTGGAGATGCCCCAGTTCAAAGGAAAAAGCAATTTTGTGTTCTGTTTTATCACAGACAGAACTTTGTTGGCAATCCAGTTAACATTGGTATTCTTGAATTGTGAGCTCTTAGGAAAGTATCCCTTCCTTGTGTGTTGCAAACAGCCATTTCCAGTGGGAAAAACAGGACAAAGCAGAGTGGTGGGAAATATTTTCCTTTGCTATATTTCCAGTCTGAATTAGACTATGGCAGGGTCCCTACAGGAGAGCCCTTTTAAGGATTATGTATTAATAGAAAAGCAACTAACTTAGCTCTGTTCCTAAGTGCTAAAGCTGTTGCACATAAAAAAAAAACAGAGGAGCTGATCAACTATCACAGCTACCATTTTGACAGTTTTGCTGTACTGTTGTCTTTGGATGCCCCCACTAAATGCAAGCATGGGATAAACTGAGCCTGGTTTGTTCTCAGTCTTTTAAGTGGCCACAAACTACTACCAAAAGTGGCATTTGATCACAAGGCAAGGAGGCATCGAGAAATGTTTCCCCTTTTGCATTTGATCATCCAAAAAGGGACAGGAAAGAGGAAAGGAAAAGAGGAAAGATAAAGAAAAAAGAAGGAAAGAGGGGAAGAGAGCAAGGAAGGAAAAAGAAGAAAAGGGAAAAAGGAGAAAGGAGGAGGAAGAGGGAGGGAAGGAAGGAAGGAAGGAAGGAAGGAAGGAAGGAAGGAAGGAAGGAAGGAAGGAAGGAAGGAAATAATGAGAGAGAGGGAAGGTCTGAGGGAAGTCCTGCCTTAGCACTTAGCCACCAGCAGCCCTGCTGTCCTTTCACCATACCCTTATTTCCTTCTCCTGACCTCTCCTGGTGATCTTCAATCCTATAGCTGAGGATACTTTGATTACAAAGCCAGGCCTCTTCACAAGGAGAGGGAGTGGGTCTCCCTCTGACCCATGAGCAACCTGACCAAGGAGAGCAAGCACAGCACCAACAGCCTCAAGGAGGAGGTAAGCGCAGCCAGGTATTCCCTTGTGGAAGCGGGGCTGTGCTGTGCTGTGGGGCCCCAGTGCCCTGGGATCTCAAGGGCTGGGCTGGGTGCTTACCCTCACTGCCTAGGGCCCTGGGCAGCCTGAGCTGCTGTCTGAGGGTCCTCTGCATGGCATGAGAGGGATGGCAAGGCTCCTCTGATGGACAAGAGTTTGGCGCTCGCCCTGGTCTCGCCTTCCTCCCTCCAGCCTGCCCAGGCCACCACAGGTGCCCCCGACATGAGCGACATTGAGCTGGCCATGCCCACCCAGCCCCCAGAGGTCAACCACAACCTCAGACTCTTAGAAAGGGATGAGCTGCACTTCACAAAAACGGGAAAATAAAAACTTCCTAACAGTGAGGACAATTAACCAGTGGAACAGTTTGCCTTCAGAAATCGTGGGCGCTGTATCACTGGAGGTTTTTAAGAAGAGACTAGACCAGTGGTGATATTCAGCCGGTTCTCTCCGGATCACGTGAACTGGTAGCAGCGACTGCTGGAAGCTCCGCCCACCCGCCCCGACGTAATGAGCGAGCGCTGCACATGCACAGAAGGCCGTGCGTATGTGCAGACACATGGACGCTCACATTTGCGAACCAGTAAGGAAGGTAAGTGAATCTCACCTCTGGACTAGACAGTCACTTATCTGAAATAATATAGGTTCTCCTGCTTGAGCAGGGGGTTGGACTAGAAGACCTCCAAGGTTCCTTCCAGCTCTATTCTATTCTATTCTCTTTGCACACGCAACAACCATGTTGCTTATGATGTGCACGCTGCAGTCTGAATGCTTTGAATGAGGCCAACTATATAAAACTGTATAAAATATCAAGAAACAAGAATAATCCAAAAGCTTGTCAAAGTCCCAGTTGTTTATTGGCATCAGTCAAAAATCAAACATAAAGAGAAATTGTTGTTTCAATGAACAAGAGCACTCTATATAAGGTACCCAAAGAAAACACAAATCGACTTTTTCTCTTAAAAGGAGAATTCCAAATATGCAAAGATCCTTGTGTTTAAAAATGCATATTTAACAAAAAGAGTTCAGCAACCTTTTTAGGTCTGTAAAGGTTAGGCTGGGAGCAACTAATGCCCCAATCCTTCCTCAGAGCTTAAGTACACCTGCTGTGCTTGGAAATGAAACAATTACTAACAAATTACAGGTTTATCCTGTGCAATTTTAAAAGGCAATCAGGAACCAAAACAACTGAGTAAAGTACCAAACATCTTTTTGTTTTCTAAAGGCCATTCTGAAGTGGGTCAAGTGTCCTACAGAAGGAAGGAAAGTTTGAAAGGGTCTCTAGCTGAAAGGCAATTAATGGATAGTTCTGTCTCTAAAGAAGTTTAACAATACCCTAAAGGCATCTTAGCTATAGTGTTGATGGGAAGAGAATCCGGGGAAAGTCCCTCTCTTAACTGAAGGGGAATACCTCAGTTTGAAATTAACAGAATACAGGCAGGAGGATAATCAGTGATGATCACAGTTGCCTTAATATTCTGAATGTGATTCATTATACTGTAATTAAGTTTTAATTAATGTCATTCTGCTTTACTTATTTTAGAAAATTAAATAAATTTCATTTTATTACACATCCTAAACTGAGCAGCAGAAGCTAGAATTCTCTTCTGATTAAAGGAAGCCATCTGGCCAAATTACCTTTAAAGTATAAGCAAGTGTTCTGAAGTTATGTTCTATAGCACTTTTGATAGATGTCTGCCTCAGGTGTGTAACTCTGAATAATGTTATTATTAACTGTCTGACTAATGAACCCAAAATAAGGAAACACTCTCGGGAGCTTTGAATTCCCAAAAATAAAACTTTATTGGATACCTCATTTTGGTATTGAAGAATCAAAACCGGCTCTGGTTTTCCAGCGCAAATGTTTGCCTAGTTAAACAATAGCTTCCCTTTCTCCCTACCCCTGGGTGATCACATTGCCCAATTATGAGACGTCCTTTTTTATGGGAACAGTCCGCCTCCTTCTCAAGCACCTGCAGTGATGACCTTGATGGTTTCCAGGCTCTTATGATCTGTGCATAATTTCTGGGAATTCCATTCCATCCTTTCCTCCCCCCAGTTTATTGGCAAGTTGAATAGGGTTTGAAAGAAGCAGTGGTTCAATCTTGACACGCCAACCCTCTGAAGGAAAAGGACACCTGGAAAATATTAAACATAGATTAACACCGTTACTCAGGTAGTCTTAGCCTTCAACAATTTCATTGGCTGTTGAGGGTATTTTGCATGGAACCTTCTTACTAAGTTGCCTGTGCTAACATTGTGGGCAGGGGCTGAGGGCTATCCTTTCCACTGCTTTTGTAATCTCCCCTTAAAATACCTTGAGTCCAATATCTTCTTGATCTTGTAGTGTTTCTCACCCTCCACTACAATGGGAGGTGGAGGCTCCTCTTCGACTTGCCTTAACTTAAAGCATCGGAAGGGTTTCAACAAGCTACAGTGGAACACCGGATGGACTCACCTGAGCACCTTCGGTAACCATAATTCCACTGTAACTGGGTTTATAATTCAAACAATTGGGAATGGTCCTATATACTAGGGACCCAGCTTCTTACAAGGTTGGTTCAGTTTCAGGTATTTAGTAGACAGGTATACTTTCTCCCCAATCAGGAGCTCCTTCTGGAGGGCTCTTTTCCTATCTGCCTGGGTTTTTGTTTTGTTTTTTGGTGACTCTCTGGCTTTATTCTGTGCTTTTTGCACATTTCCCCAGGCAGCTTTTAGGGTGTCCATCCATCCAGCTAACATTACTGAGGGAGGAGGTTCCCTCGGAAATTCTGGCATTGGTACAAAGTCAACTCCTGTGGTTACTTTGAAAGGGGTGAGTGGGTGCTACTATGCACCAAGTTATTGTAAGCCACTTCTGCGAAAGGTGGCTCCACTCAGTTGGTTTGCTGATAGTTTACATAGCAACATAGGTATTGCTCCACTATTGCATTAGTTTGTTCCGCCACCCCATTGGTACTCAGATGGAACCCTGAACAAAGCCCCTGGGTTGAGCCTATTCGCTTTATAAACTGCCTCCAAAACTTTGCTGTAAACTGCACCCTCCCCCAGTCTGAAATGATGCATCTTGGGACTCCATGCAGCTGATAAATGTGCTGCACTAACATCTTAGCCAGACTCTGGGCTGAGGGAACCTTCAGACATGTGATGAAGTGTGCTTGCTTTGAAAACAGGTCAACCACTGTCCAAACCACAGTACTCCCCTTATTCTCAGGCAATTCCCCTATAAAGTCCATGGCGATTTCTTCCCATGGTCTGCTGGGGTTGGCCGCCAGCTGTAGAAGCCCAGTTGTCTTTCCTGGAAATTGTTTCATGGACGCACACACTGGGCAGCTGGTCACATAGTTTTCTATGTCTTTCTTCATCTTGGGCCACCAGAACTGCCTGTTGGCCAAGTGAAGGGTCTTTACAGACCTGCTGGTTTTACGCCGTGACTTCTTTGTAGGATCTGGGTCCTCTGGCTGGCTGGAATATACAGTTTATCTCCCTTCCATACTAGTTCCTCCCTCATCGTCAGCTCGTCTTTGTGATCTTTGAACCATGCATTTTCCTTCAGGTCTTCCTTTAGCTGCTGGGTCAGAGCACTACAAGCTGGCTGAGGAGTGGCTAGCAGCTGTCACTTTATGGAGACCTGCACTGCCAGTTGCCAGGAGGGGATAATAGAGTTAACTATTTCCTTCCATTTTGTATTGGTGTCGAGTTCCTTCCCGCCCATGAGAGATCAGCCCACCCTGAATTCCATTCCATCTACTGCCAATTTGCTTTGACTGTTAGTAGTTCAGATTCTTGTAGAGAGCTTAAGTTTGCAATAAATCCTTATATTCTTTTGAACTGCCTGGATTTCCTGATTTCTGCACTTGACAAAAGTCATAACCTGAGAGTGATCTTCTGTCTATTTTCACAACATATATGTCCAATACACCTTGCTGGTTATTGAATTTTACAGTTATGGGTATCATTCCAAGAAGAATGTTCTTAAACGCTAATATGTGATTTAATGGTTTTCCTTATGGTTTTAATTTAGCTTGTCTGAAAAGCAGTTCAAAGTTTCGTAGTGGTATAATTGAAACAACAAATCTAGTCTCTAATAATATTGATATGATTTTGCATTTATTTTTTGATATGAGCTAGTTTCATGTCACCTTTGATATTTACTTCCAATTGTAATTCTGTAGTATCTCTAGCAGCCATATCTGATAAAGCCAATAGCAATGAAACAATATTGGGCTTTTCCCACTCCCTGGTGGGACATGCAACCTGCTTGCCCTAAAGTTGTTTAAATACAAACTTGTTTATGATGATTTATGTCTCACAAGTATATATTTTAATGGTTGGTTTTACCTAACCATTAATCACCCAGAGCTACCCTGTTAAGATCAGTGACCAATAAATTTTATAAATAAATAAAATAAAATAAATATATCTATAACACCTTTAAACCCATACACCCTGTTGAATCCAAGTTTTTGAGTATTTTATTTCACGTCCACAGAACAGCTAATTTCTCAAGGCAGCATTTATTTCTCTCCTCAACATTGCAACATCCAGCCACCTTTTTGACTTTAATTGTATATGCAGAAACTGATTCTCTTTTACTATTATGAAGCCTGAAAATGCTATGCAAACAATAATGGCTTTCACCCCCAAATGTTCCTAGATTATTTTTTACTAGTTCTGTAATTGTAAAGGTCTTTGTGGGGCAATTAAGGTTCTCAATAAGCTCCACTCTCTGTGCTTCTTATAACATTCCATACATTTTTTTTCAATAACTTTCCTTTGCCTCAAAAATTGTTTAAATCTCTTATGACTAATATCCAGTCTTCTGTGGTAGCATCAAATAAATTTAATTCTTATAAAGTTAACCCATGCAACCTCTCCTCACCCGTAGACCTCTCTGCCCTCCGTGGTATATAGAGGAACTGAGAGGGATGAAACAGATGAAGAGATGAACTCGATTGAACATGTGTAAGAGCTGCTATTAAGGCCTACCTTGTGGCAATTCATGCGGCGAAGTGTAAATACTTCTCCGCACTAATTGCATCTGCAGATAATCGCCCAGCAACACTCTTTAAGGTGAGCCGCCGCCTTCTGGGGAAGGAGGAGATTTAGGTCCACCTGAAGGGGCGGGCTGAGGAATTTGCAGATTTTCTGGAAAACAAAATCACTCGACTTCATTCCCAATTAGATGCTGGCGTGGTTGCTGGTCCAGGGGAAGCCCCTAAGGCAGGTTCTTGCCCTGTTGTCTGGGAATGGTTTGACCCTGTTGTTCTTGAGGAAGTGGACAGGATCCTAGGGAGTATGCATGCAAGCACCTGTGTTTTAGACCCATGTCCTTCCTGGCTTGTGAAAGCTTCCTGGGAGGTGATAGGCAGGTGGACTCTGGTGGTGATTAATGCTTCTCTACAGGAGGGAATAGTGCCCCATTACTTTAAGGAGGCTGTGGTCTGCCCTCTTCTTAAGAAGCCATCGCTGGATTCTACCCTGTTGGATAATTTCCTACCTGTCTCCAATCTTCTCTTTTTGGGGAAGGTTGTTGAGAAGATGGTTGCGCAGAGGTTTCTGGATGAAATGGATTATCTAGACCCCTACCAGTCAGGATTCAGGCCTGGATATGGGACAGAAACGGCATTGGTCATGCTTTTGGTTGATCTTGGGCAGGAGCGGGATGGGGGTAGTGCATCCATCCTTGCTCAACTTGACTTCTTGGTGGCTTTTGATACCATCGACCATTCTTCTGGAGCGGCTTTGGGGGATGGGAGTGGGAGGCCCTGTGCTATCCTGGTTCACTTCCTTCCTCTTCGGCCACTCTCAGTCAGTGTTGATAGGAGGGAGAGATCCAGCCCTCACCCACTGCTTTGCAGGGTCCCTCAGGGCTCGGTACCCTTTCCACTCCTGTTCAACATTTATATGAAGTTGTTGGGTGAGATCAGACCATTGACTGATGGTATGCTGATGATACTCCGCTGTATGTCTCAGACTGTGGTAAGTTAAGCGATGCCATGTCCTCCCTCTCCAGTGCCTGGAGGCTGTTAGGGGCTGGATGGGGAGCAACAGGTTGAAACTGAACCCTGGCAAGGCACTGGCACTGAGTGGCTCTGGGTTTGGGGTTCTTTGGCCCATGGAGAATTGTCACCTTTGGTCTTGGATGGGGTGGCATTACACCAAACAGACCCTGTGCATAATCTGGGGATTCTCCTGGACTCACGACTCCTGCTGAAAGAGCAGGTGGCGGTCATGGCCAGGAGGGCCTTTGCGCAACTGCAGGTTGTGCGCCAGTTACACCCTTTCCTGGACCGACAATCCCTACTCATGGTCACTCATGCCCTAGTCACTTCCCATCTTGACTATTGCAACATGCTCTACATGGGGCTGCCCTTGAAGAGCATCTGGAAGCTCCAGTTGGTGCAAAATGCAGCGGCCCGCATGGTTTTGTGCAGACCTCGGTGTGCACATGTATCACCTCCCCTGTGGGAGCTACTTTGGTTGCCAATTTGCCTCCAGGTACAATTCAAGGTGCTGGTTGTCACCTTTAAAGCCCTTCATGGCTTGGGACCAGGATATATGAGGGACCGTCTCTTGCCGGTCACATCTACCCGACCCACTAGAGTGGGGAGGCAAGGAATGTTGTGGGTCCCATCCCCTAGGGAGATACACCTGGTGGGTCCCAGAAGAAGGGCCTTCTCTGTGGTGGCTCCCTCTCTCTGGAACATCATTCCCCCAGAGATTAGAATGGTCCCCACTCTAACACTCTTCCAGAAGGCGCAGAAGACCTGATTCTGCCAGTGGGCCTGGGGAACCCAGAGTGGGATGGAGCCCATTAAATGGCTTGTGTGATGTGTTGTCGCCAGGGTGGGTGGTGGGGGGATATTATATTATTTTATTAATTTATTATTTGATTATTTTATTCTATTAGTTTTATTTTTTATATATGATGTTTTTATATTTTATATTCCTGTAAGCTGCCTTGAGTTGCCATGTGCAAATAGGTGGCACATGTCTCTATTCAGTACAACCAATTCAGTGTATTTTTTCCTCTGTTTTAATGTTTTGTTTTCTCATTTTCTCCCTGGAAAGGTAAGTTGAGGGATAAGAGGCATTTTTTTCCTGTGGCCATTTCATGGCCATTTTTTAAAAATGATCCAACAAAAAGCACTTAATTTTTCTCCTGCTTGATCTACTGAAACTTCTTGAACTATAGTGAGTCTGCAGGAATTGCAGCATACATAAGCAGTCCAGAATGTCAACTTGATAACAACACAAATTCAAAGACAGGATGATCAATCAATCAATCAATTATAACAGTAATCCAACACACTACAATGAGCTTGTAAATACATATGGTCAACACAGAGAAGTTCCTCAGCATAATATTCCCCTTTACCTCTGCTATTCTACATTTTTACTTCATCAACGTGTTCAAAGAAACTAAAGACAGAATCATAAAAAAAGTAAAGGTGTTACATAATGATAAGCCTGTAAGTAATGAAAAAAATGAGAAATCCATGTATATTATTTTAAAGCCCTACATGGGATGGTTATCTGCAGGATCATCTCTCCCTGAGCATATCTGCTGTCCCATCAAAGCAAATAGAGTAAGCAAGCTCCAAGTCCCTTTCTTTAAATGTCCTCTTATGGTTCATTGGAAGCCTTTTCCATTGCAACTCCTGCCTTATGGAACACCTCACCCTGAAGGTCCCATTTCTTCTATCCTTCAGGAGAGCAGCTAACACTTGGTCCTTCCCCCAGGCTTTGGAAAAGGGCAGGATCAGGATGCAATGAGTACCATGCAAATGTTTCCATTCTTACAAAAGAGTTAATATAAGTCTATCCAGACTTCTGGGACTCTGCTGCTCTTGTTTTCTAATAATGGGCTTCATTACCACCCCTTTTCCAAAACTTTTTCCAAAACTTCCTCTTTTCTCCTCTTTAGCTTGTTTGTCCTACTAGAAGAAAATCCTAATATCGAAGAAGCAGTTTAAAGGACAGAATCCTGACATTAATTTCTATAAAACTGATGCAGTTTGATAATGTTTGTCTGATTGCAAGAGACAATGAACGGGTGGCAGTGAATGAGTGGTGGTGAATGGGCTACGCCAAACGGGTGATGGTGAACGGGCAGCGGCAGCGAACAGGCAGCGGTAGCAAATGGGCAGTGGCGGCAAATGGACCAGATGAATACCGGATGGATGCTGGGAGGCAGATTTTTTTTCTTGTTCTGGCCCATAGTCAGTTTAATACTAAAAGGGAAAGGAATGAGCAGTGCAAAGGGTTTGCCACATTTGTTGTATAAAATAGCTATGGTGGATTAGACACGTGTTTCCAACAAATCCCCAGTGCTGCTGCACAGAATCTAGCCACCTTCAGTGTAATGTTTGTCTTTAAGCAGCCACTGGAGGTAAGCAGTGTCGGAATGGCCAGGATACCTAGCAATTATTGAAAGGATATGTTTTTTTCGAATCTTTCTGTAAAAGGAACATTGAAGGAGTATGTGACCCACAGTCTCCACCTTTCCTGAGCCACAGGAACAGAGTCTTTCAGTCAATGGTATCTTTTTATACTTGCCGTACAGGACGGCCAATGGAAGCACATGGCAAAGTGCAAGTGAAAATGCTTTCCGATGGTTTGCTGACTCCAACTGGCTAAGATAGCTGGCAGGAGTAACAACATATTTAATGGTGTCTGGAGCCAGAAACAAAGGAGTTTTCCCTAAGTCTGTTTGCCTTTCAATGTCCTCTACCCTTTGTTGCAAGGTTTGTTTTGCTTGGTCATAGTCCAACTTGAGTACTGAGGCTGGGGAGAAGCCTAGTTTGGCAAAGTTGGACTCGACAGCCTTGATCCATGACGAGGAGAATTTGTCTTGGAGGATTAATGGAGCAAGGCCTTGCAGAAGTTAAGCTTTAGCCAGAGATTTAAAGACACTATACATATACTTGCTTCAACTTTTGTCAATCCTGTCTCCAGGTGCAGAAGTGCATTTGAGACACAACGCGGCATCTGGAGAATTGTTCTAATAAATTTGGATTGAACTTTTTCCAGTGGTGTGAAACATGAAGCTGAGGGTCCGAGCAAGGTCCCATAAAGAAGCTGTGCTAGTGACTTGGCCAGAAAAAGCTTAATTGTGGCAGGAACATAGTATCCTCCCTTTGTGCAGAAAAAATTAAGGATGGTGCTTGCTGATCTTTGGCCCAAGGCAGCCGCATATTCATCATGTGCTTTTCTTGATCCAGTGGCCTGGATGATCACCCCTAGGTATTTGAAGGTGGTTACCTGCTCTATATTAACAACCGGTTCTCTGCCCTAATGACCGGCTGGGTAGGCGTGGCTGGGTGGTCATGTGACTGGGTGGGTGTGGCCAACTCGACATCGCTCACATCAAGGGGCGCTTCGCCTCACCCAACCTCTCATGACTGTGGGGATGCTGCAACAGTCGTAAGTGTGAAAAACAGTCATAAGTCACTTTTTTCAGTGCCATTGTAACTTTGAATGGTCACTAAATTAACTGTTGTAAGTCAAGGATTACCTGCACAAAAATACAAAAAGCTTCTTTGCTTGCAAAAAGCTGCCCTAAATACCAACCATTAGATTAGAAATGGGGGGATACAGACTGAAGATCAATGACAGTCACAGCTGTCATGGAAACCTAAACCATTCTGTCCGAATACCTTCCTTTTCATCAGCAATACCTGCAACCCAGAGTTACAAATCAGGCAGGGTGCCAGAACACCTTGAGGAATTAAAATAGTTCAAATGCAACGATAACTATCAGCAGCCAACTCTTGCTTATAAAGTGAAACCCTTTAGCAGAGAGGTCATTTAAGCTCTCCAGAAAGTGGGTGGGCATACTTGGGCTACAAAATGCCGAGCTAAAGAGACAAATTAACAAAGTATATAGGGGACCCAGGTTCAAGTCTCTGCCCTCCCAAGCTTGTCAGGATGACAATAAAATTAGTACATGCCAGAGATATCTAAATAAACTTCAAGTCTGGTGCCATGTTACTAAGTCTTATTACCATGAGAGAAAACTAAAACAAATTGGAGGGAGGATCCACATCCCTACCTCCTTTTTTTAAAAAAAATCTTACTCTCAGTGAGCAATCATGGGCCTTGGCCACTCCAAAGTAATGCAAGAGACTCCTATCCCAAAAGTGCTTTTTCAAGAGGCAACTGGACTTTCTGGAAACCAAGAAAGTCCAGTTGCCTCTTGAAAAAGCACCTTTGGGACAACCATGACCTGGATGACTGAAGAATCCCCATAGACAAGAGACTCCTGTGCTCAGTGAACTGACAAAGCACCCTTTCCCACCCAGGAGAAGCAATCCTTAGATCCCTTTGCACCACTTAAAGATACCGGCTGGCCTCACTCACCTCACAAGATATCCTAAGGAAATCATCCAGATTTAAGGAAGGATCACATGCCCCCAGAAAGGCAGTAAAAATATCAGTGCCAAGCTTGCATCCTGCCTCTTGGAAGTACACCCCAAAAGGACAGTGCCAGCAACCAGTAAAGCATTGTAAAAAGTCAAGCTCCTAATAAAAGTACCAGCAAAGAAAAAAGAAAAACTCCAGAGAAGCAGCTCAGGCTACATTAAGTCTGGGCGTACTGCCAAGAACCATTAGCTGTTACAATGTAACCAGGCTTAACCACAGAGGCAGTTTCTGAAAACACTTAAGCAGGGCAACAAAGATAAGGATTAGGCTAGAAACAACACACACAGGCACACCAGAATGTCTCCTTCCTGCCTTCCTGACAGGATTAACTCTGAAGGTGGGAAAAACAAAAGGCTGTTTCTTCCAACAGCAGGTTTACCGAATTGCTCAGAAAGTTAGCTAACGGTTCTCCCAAACCAGTGCGAACCAGCTGAATCCCACCACTGGCCATTTAGATACCATGAATAGAGTTTTGGCCTTTTTGCAAAGGCAATAATCTTTGCTCATAATTTATGTCCAGTTTATTGTAATTACAACACTGGATGAGGGCTCAGGAGTTGTGAATCTTAGTGTCTCCAAATTATGAGCCAAATCCATATGGGGAATGCAACCCTGTCTAAAGATTTTTCCCCCACTTCAGGGAACCTTCAAATGCAGAGCTACTCCATCTTTGTAGGAATCCTCCTGAGCCAGGTTTTTACATCCATGTACTCACAGCCCCCAAGTCACTGGTCAGAACTTCTACCACACTTCCTCTTTGGCCAGAGATTGATATGTGTAACTGGGTATAACCCACATATTGATATTAGTTGGGTACCTCAGTCAATAGTATATATACAGTAGTTAGTGAAAGGAACTATACTTGAAGCACAATATGCTTAATATCTAACTTCAGAACTGTAAAGAATAACTACACCCATATATAGATACACAATTTATCAAAATTCATTTTTCAAATGAGTTTGTAAACAATCCCACTGCAACCCAATGCCATCAGGACAAAATTATTCAGTCTTACTATCAAAGTAATCCATCATCTTGGTTTTTTAGCTTTTCTATGCATTTTTTCTAATTTTAAGTGTTTTCTAGCACTTTACTTTTTATTATATTGTAAGCCACCCAGAGTCACTGTATCAATGAGATGGGCAGCATAGATATTTGATAAATAAATAAAGTTAGCTTGAGGATCATAGGTTATCCAGCCCTGACTGTGTAGTTTGATGGCTCTCCAAAATGGGTAGCCATAGTTGAATTAAAGACCTCAGTTTGGACCTCTGCAATTCCTATTGGAGGCAGAGTGTTAATAGGAATAATGGCAAGAGAAGAAACAGTAAGGTGAAATATTATTATTATTATTATTATTATTATTATTATTATTATTATTATTATTATTATTATTATTATTATTATTATTATTATCCATTGTCATAGTATCCATCTGACTGAGAAGATTCAGGGAGAGGCTGCAATATGTCCAAGCAAGGATTCCTTATGGCACTCTATTATTATTATTATTATCATCATTATTATTTATTAAATTTGTATGCCGCCCAACTCCCAAGGGACTCTGGGTGGCTCACAACAATATAAAAAACCATTAAAAGAAACCATAATAAAAACAATTAAAAACAGTTAAAAACTCAAACATACTAGCTTTATTATTAATTTATTATCAATTAAGTGAAAAGATATGCCATCCCCATCCCCAGTATATAACTGAAGCTAACTTCAGTTTAATTTTACATTCCAGAAATTCTGTTGCATAGTCTGAGAAATACAATTTTATGAGAGATGTAAAATATCCAGGGAGATATTTGATGCGTAATGGAGAAAAAATGAGGACTAAACATCTAGGATGGGTATATGGATCTGTTTGTCTAGTTTGAGCTAGCTAGAAGGATAAGAGACAGCCCTAACAAATTAAAATGTGATGGCAAATGTTGTCCTGGATTTCAGGGACAGCTGATCCATCAGGGACAGCTGAAGTGACATCTAGATTTATAAAGCTGAAGTGCCAAACATGAGTGACAGCTGACTTAGCAAGCATGGATGACACATCTTCCACAGAGAATTAGAGAGCAGAAGACAGCACTAAATAAGTGAAATGCCATTGGCATAAAAGACAGAAAATGTGGAGATTAAAGGTTATTCACAGAAGTATTTTTCTATCCTTCGATGACTTTTGTCCTGTTTTGTCCTAGTATCTTGGATGAATCTGCTGTGTTGCAGGGGTAAAAAGATTGCTGTGGTGGCCTTTGCAATCCTCCTGGCACTATTTATACATAGTTGACAATTTTCTATACTTTTCTTACTCTTCTGTGTTTTTAAAAGGCAACTTTGGGAAAAGTAGTATCACAGTGGAACCCTTCATCCCAGGCTAAATAAATGTTGACAATGGGAAATTATATGAAAGCATCAAATCTCCAGGATTTTTTAAAAGACTTTCTAAACTACTACCATATAATTCCCTGGGTTTTCTTAAATAATTCATCACTATCCTCGACTTAATAGCAGGTAACAGAAGCAAGTAACTCTTGAAAGTTTTGAAGATAATTCTAAGAAAATTAAATATGTTAAATGACAATAAAGCAATATACATTCTATAATCTGAAAACCAATTTAATGATTAAATGCTGTCCAGAAAAAGAAAGTTTAAATATTAGCAGAAAGGTTGGAAGGTCATTCCAAATAAGTACTTGTTCAATTTTGGGTGGCAATTTCTAGAAAGAACCAGCTTGGTGTAATGATTAAGCTACCAGGTTAAAAACCTGGAGATTGTGAGTTCTAGTCCCACCTTAGGCATGAAGCCAACTGGCTGA
>QLTV01004257.1:1695016-1702516 GCA_003457575.1 Thermophis baileyi | reverse complement strand
CTGCTTTTCTTCGCTGCCGGTTCACTCAGTGATGCGCCATGCGGGCACGTGTGTGCTTCACGCATGCACAGTGCTTAAAAAAAGCTTCTGCGCATGCGCAGAAGCTAAAAACAAGATGGTGGCGCCTATGGCGCCACCGAAAGAACAGGTTCAGGGGCGTGGCAGGCCTGGATCACTGCCAGTTCACCCAGGTTCGACCCAGGCCGCCAAGTTACTACCGGTTCTATAGAACCGGTCCGAACCAGGAGGAACCCACCTCTGGTTCAGAAGCCACAGAAGGCCAATAACATGTTGTGGATAATAAGAAACTTTATTGAAAATATCATAATGCCCTTTTATAGATCAATATTTGGAATATTGTATACACGTCCCAAAGGTGTTTTTTCAAGAGGCAATTGGACTTTCTTGTTTTTCTTTGAAGATGTTTTGCTTCTCATCCAAGAAGCTTTTTCAGCTCTGACGGGATGGTGAGGAATCAGAATCAGAATAGAGACTTTGGAGGTCTTCTAGTCCAGCCCCCTGCTCAAGCAGGAGATCCTATACCATTTCAGACAAGTGACTGTCCAGTTTCTTCTTAAATCTTCCAGTGATGAAGCACCCACAACGTCTGAAGGCAAGCTGTTCCACTGCTAATTGTCCTCACTGTTAGGAAGTTTCTCCTCAATTCCAGGTTGCTTCTCTCCTTGATTCGTTTCCATCCATTGTTTGTTGTCCTGCCCTCTGGTGCTGTGGAAAATAAATCAACCCCCTCCTCTTTGTGGCAGCCTCTCAAATACTGGAATACTGTTATCATGTCCCCCACTAGTCCTTCTTTTCTCTAGACTAGCAAACCCAAATCCTGCAACTGTTCTTTATATATTTTAGTCTCCAGGCCTTTAATGATCATAGTTGCTCTTCTTTGCACTTTTTCCAAAGTCTCAACATCTTTTTTGTAATGGAAGGATTTATATTCCTTGCCGACAACTGGTCATTTGCATTCTTTTAGGGAGTTGTTGAGGCCACTTGGAGGTTTATCTGTGGCTTCAGGGTCACCTAAATAGTGCAAATGTGAGTGGAGCCTTCTTGGAACTGCTGAAAGGACTGTGTTATAGACTGGAAATAGATGATGTCTTATCCCTTCCCCTCTGTTGAGAGAGGACTGTTCAATTTTGACATAGATGGTCTCTTTAACCCCTCTTTCAAACCAGCAGTCCTCTCTGTCCAAAATATGAATTTTGCTGTTTTCAGAAAGAAAAGAACAATAAAAAAAGCAATGTTGTCATTCCATTCCAGAGTCCTTCGGGAGTTGGGCGGCATATAAATTTTATAAAATAAATAAATAAATACATTACAGAAATATCTGAAAAGCTCAGGAGGATCTTCAGCCAACACAACATACATGCACATTTTAAACCAGTGGTGGGTTGCTCCCGGTTCGGCCCGGTTCAGCAAACTGGTAGCGGTGGTGGTGGGAGGCTCCGCCCACCCACCCGGGATGAGCGCGTGCACGAACCAGTAGCAACGGGATTTAGAACCCGCTACTGCTTTAAACCCAAGAATATATTAAGGCAGAAGCTTGTCCACCCCAAAGATAAAACATCCAGACACAACTGACAACATGGTATATGCAGTGCAATGAGTGAGACGTGCAAATCTGTACATTGGGGAAACAAAACAACCGCTTCATAAATGCATGGCACAACATAGGACAGGGGTCTGCAACCTTAAACTCAAAGAGCCACTTGGGCCCATTTCCCACAGAAAACAAAACAACAGGAGCCACAAAACCTGGGTGGGCGTGGCCAACTCGATGTCACTCCCTCCCATCCAGTCACATGAACCCCCTAGCCACACCTACCCAGGTTTTGTGGCTCCCGTGCTTTGTTTTCTATGGGAAATAGCTCTCTCTCTCTCTCTCTCTCTCTCTCTGATAGATAGATATGGATGGCTGGCTGGCTGGCTGGCTGGCTGGATGGATGGATAGATGAGAGAGAGAGAGAGAGAGAGAGAGAGAGAGAGAGAAAGAGAGTTGCCAGGGGCAAGTGGGGCAGGGAATGGGCTCCAGGAGGGGGAGGAGACCCAGTCTCCCCCATTGTGAAGCACGCTAGCTTTCACTGTGCTGTGCAAGGCGCTGCAAGAGCAGTGGGCAGGCCATGGAGGGGGTATTGGGTCTTCCCCCCGCCCCATGCCAAAGGAAAGCCAGCCGGGCTTCTCCTTCCCTCCTACCCTTCCCCCTGCTCCCTTCTCCCCACTCAATCCTACTTCGGGACAGAGAAGCATGTTGGGGCGATGTCAGAGCACGTCTTCTGACCCTCCGGTGCTTGCCTGCAACTCTCCACGCTCCTCCAGGCTTGCTGGGGGGGAGCAGCCCTGACGCCTCTGCCTCCCCCACAGCCCCAGCCATTGCTGCCTGGGGTAGGAACAGGAAACAGAAAGAGGCGCGTTTCAAAGGTGGCGAACAGCTGGGCCAGGCCTCTCTGCCGTCCAACTAGCCAATGGGGTCGCTTTTGCCGGGCCATCTCTCCCCCCCCGTCTGGGATGTTGTGCTCAGTGCTCGGTGCTGGAGGGGAGCACTTCCCCACGCTGCCCCCTTCTTTCTCTTGGCCCCGCCGACAAGGGAGGAGGAAGGCCAGGCTTCGGGGATGGCCCCCACCCCGCAAGTTCTGCCCCCGCCATTCTCTCCCAGCCCTCTTTTCTGGCAAATGTACCATAATGTACCATAATGAAGGAAGAATGCTGTTGCCGCGCAAAGGCAAGTAGAGGGGCACTTCGCTCCTGCACTAAGGCTCTGGCCATGCCGCTGCCATGACAGGATGATGGCTCTTTCATCCCTCTGCCATGACAGGGTGACAGGGAGCCACAGCAGAGGGCCCAAAGAGCTGCATGCAGCTCCGGAGCCACAGGTTTTAGACCCCAGATATAGGAGAACAAACCCATCAGGACAAGATTCAGCAGTCCATCCATTTAAAAGACAAAGGCCACTCTTTTGAATGCAACGTATGGAATGACAACATTGCTTTGTTTATTGTTCTCTGCTTTTTGAAGACAGCAAAGTTCACCTGGTATTAATTAAAATAATCATGATGATTATTGCCCTTAATTTTCACATGAAAATTAAAATTGTCAGCAATTTTTTGAGAGTCACTGAGGCTTAGGGTGGGTAGGAGATAAAGACAACCTTGGAGCATCAACTTCTACATCCCTTTTTGTCTATGGAAAAAAGTCTCTGTGTGGGGGAAAAAAGAGGTGGAAAATACATATGGGAATATCACTACCTTAGCACCATCATTCTGTTCATGTGAACTTTCTCTTCGATGGCTAGATAAATGAATCAAGGCACTTCCAAATTATACAATGGGATTTTGGGCTATCAGGCATCATGTGCAGAAAAAAAGAGGGCAAAAAGCTCAAACTCAATCATCAGGGCTACATTTAGGGCTGGATAAAAGTAATTTGCAGGGGGGATGCTTGTAGTACCAACCTCTTTCAAAAAGCTTTCCAGTACTTGGCTTATATTTTTGCGGCGTTATTTCATTCTTAATGTTTGATTGAAATCAGCAGCGGCTCTCCTCCTTCAGTTTTGCAGGAGGGAAAAATCACACATCAAAATACTATTGAAGTCTTCTGAAGGATTTAAACTAAAGAAGGGAAAAGAAACAAGCAGAAAGCTCTGTCACTAAATCACAGCAAAACTTTAGAGACCTGAATGGGAGATCAAATAAACCCTGCAGCTGCTAACTGATTAACAGCGTCCATCCAGAAGGCAGAGTATCACTACAGTCAGAAGGTGGCCCTAGTGCTTTACATTTATTCCTTTGCAGGGTATGATGCAGAAGGCTGTGAACCAAACTTCTCTAGACCTTCCCAAGGTTCAGAAAGAGGGGAACCCATAATACTGTATATCAGCACATCTCCTGCATTTCATGTATAAATGGAGTGACTTCAGCCTGCCCAAATAAGGTGCCTTAGGGGCATAACTCTTATTCTGGGCATTTGTCACAATCAAGAAGTGCTAAGCATCCACTTAGACAGGAGACCTATGTGGATCACTCAGACCCTTCTCATTTTTATCCCTCTTCAGCTTATTTCTACCAAACCTTTTATTTGTATATCTCTTTTTCTCCACACACACAAAAACATACACACAACTGGTACATAAAACAGAGAGTCATGCTGATAATTGCTGGAGAGAAAAATGCAAAACAAAACCCTACAGTCAGACAGGCCATAAACAAAGCTTTTCCAGGTCCCAGATGATTTTACTCTCCAGCATAACTCATAAATAGATATAGCCATACTGGCATTCTCACAATAATGTAATGAATTTCACTGGCCAACAAATACATCTGACATGCAAAGAAGCAACTAAATCCTTCTCTGAATATTAGCTACTGTATGATAATCATGTGCTAGCTTTCTATTATCCCTATAGGCATTGAGGACTAATCATCTTTAATAGGAGTTTCTGGCTCATACCAACGTGATTTTTTTTAAAAAATCTCGTTGACAAGTATGGATCTTCTAGTAAAATATACATTATTTACCCAAAACCAAAGAATCTAAGCTAAGCCGAAGAGGGAAATTGAGCCCAATATGCTCCTTACCTTAATAGGGTTTTTTTTCCCCAGTCCTGTCATTTTTGGAATTAGAAAAATTAAAACAAAGCCAAACCTTTGCTCATGCATTTTCATACTGGCATAAAGTAAGTGGATATTTGGGCTGGTAGAGAAAAACTCTACATTTAGCAGACAATTTTGCTGCCAATGTTTTGTGCCCAGAATGAGTAAAAGAAGCAAACAATTTCTCTGTTGCTGCTTGTGGCAAAAGTTGACAATTCTTTCACCTGCATTTACTTTATATAATATAAACCAAGGATTTTCTCATTAATGTTAGTGGTCACATTTTACATGTAACAGTTATATAATATTTTGCTAGATGCTGTTCAAAATATAATTGCAGCACCTGAAATGTTTATGAATTATTATTTTAAGATTATATGTTTTTCAGACTAACCTTATACAGTATTCAGCTGGGCATGCATTTGAAATGTTTGAAAAATTGAGGCCCATTTGGTTTAGCTTTCTTTTATTCAAAGAAAGTAACAAGAAGGAGAGAAAGAAGGAGGCATTGAATTACTAAGGGAAGCATTTTAATAATGACATACAATTAAATATCAGAATAAAAATAACTCACAGTTATAAACAATGTTTTGAAAAACTGCACTTTCAAGACATTTTAACAATGTTCTAGTTTGCTACAGTTTCTGAAACTGTATTACAGCATTTTCCACCAGTCCCCTAATATGGCAAGATTATTTGGACTTAAGCCTCAATGGGAACTCATGCCCTCAGCTTCACAATCCAAAAATCAATGTGTGGATCTTACGTTTTAAGTGCAACTGAAACAGAATGTCCTAAATATCCAATTGCTTGCCAGTGCCGGTGTTTAAACGAGAGTACTGCTCAAGAAAAACAAAATCAGTGTGGTTCCACATAATTCACTATTTCATATATTACTAAGGCAACATGGGATTTCACTACAAAGGAGTAATTTTTCAGCAGCTTCAGCAATATTATAAAGAAGAACAGCAAGGAAAAAAAAACATTATGCATTTTGCTTTGTCCTGTCCTTCAGGACATTTCTGAGGACTGGGTCCAATAGAAGATGGCAATTACTCCAATAGAGATGATAATGAGAAGGATAAAAGTAGACCTGCTCAGAAAAAATGTCTTATGGACACATCTGAAAAAGGCTCATGGTGGCATGGGCAAACTCAATGGAATTATAAGGAATGTGAAGATAAGACAAACCTGGTCATTGGAATTGAATAGTGACCAAAGGAATTGTCTCTGCATTTGGTGGATGAAGAGGAAGTGAAAAGAAAGTTGTCAAGAACTTCAATTAATCCTCCAGGATCCTCCCTCCCTCCTACTCATTTATCAAACCCTGCTCTCCCTCCTCTTGCCTTTTTCCTCTCAATGTCTTTTGACCTTGTTAAGGCCAGTGGCCCTTATTGATTTTACATGGCTTTCAAATTAAAGAGGCATCTTGAGTTAGTAAGGCCATTGAAAAGGAATTTGATGTTCTGTTCATTGCCTAACTTGCCACTGAATGAGAAGCAGATAGTGATAAATTACTCTATAATACAATATGCAAATGAATTCAAAAATCCTAAAGGAACACATCAGTGCTTAACACCAACCTTCTGAAGGTGGTCCTGCTGAGTTAAAATTATGCATCTGAGACAGTTAGAAAATAACTTGCTCAAAACAATCATGTGTCTTTCTGTTATAATATCATCTTCATGTGTAATGATACATATAATAAATACTGTCTAATGACACCGAAATTTTGAAGTGTCCACTACAGCAAAACACTGAAGATCATTCCACATTGTTAGGATTAATTAGCTTCCTATTAGCATATAGACTTAATTCTTAGAACTGTTTCTAAGACTTGGCCAAATCTAATTATCTGATGCCTATCATGTTTTCAACTCAAGGTTTCATCACAAAATCTAAAGCTGAAGATGAAAAACCTTTTTCTTAGATTTTCCATCTCTGGCAACTAAGGATTGCAATGATATACCAATAACAATGTTATGGATTAGTTCGCCTAGATATGTGGAGAAATGTTATCTACTTCTCAAGTGGTATAACATTCAAAGGGATACTTTTTTAATTTATTGGTATTTATTTATTCTCATTTAAGCAGTGATTATATAAATTTCGATTCATTTTAATTTCTGCATATATTTTACTTGATATATATGATTATGAATCAATATATTTCCTGATCCTAACTCAGCCTAAACCCTGCTGACCATTCATTGTCTTTTGATTTTTCTTGTATCTTATTATATTACTGCCTTTACTGACCTTGGCTAAACTAAGCACAGCTGGCACCAACCTGTGGTGAACTTTAGGGGCCTTCCAAGAAGAAGGTTATAGCAAACTACTTATTTAGTGTGGCCAATCAAATTGGGTGGATGAAGAAATTGAGCTCTACTTCAAAACATTTTTAATTATTTATTTTTACTTTTTCCTCAGGGTACTACTATACGTTGGAGCAAATATATAGTAGCACCTTTAGATGCTGATATATGGCAGATTAGTCTGATTCATGGTTGAATAATATTTTGGGGACTGAAGGCTATATCTCTGAGGGAGATGGACAGTTAAGAAATATGAAATATAAGTAAGTAAATAAATAAATAGTCTTGTAAGTATAATGTGAAAAAAGTATAATGTGCAGAAAAAATAAAGCAAAGAGAAGACTATGAGACTTAGTTCTCACATGCAGAGGAAGACAACCTGTTATCAAATCTGGCCTTTACCAAAATAAGAAACAGATGGAAACCAGGCCTGGAAAAGGGAATGGTTTGGTCCACTGCGTAGTGTGAGTGGGAGATATTTTAGTAGATTTTCAAAAGTAACTATCTGCTGATGAGCTTCTTAAGGATACACTGGAAATTGCCATTATACCAGATAGAATTTGTGTTAGATCTACCAATGTAAGGTT
>QLTV01004257.1:1682516-1690016 GCA_003457575.1 Thermophis baileyi | reverse complement strand
GTAACAATCCAAAATGTAAAGGTGATGTTAGTTTTTTAAGTAAATAGTTCCAGCATTTTGAAATGCCTATCCAAAACAATGCCAGTCCAATTTAGAAATCCAATTTTCTGTATTTTTAAAGGTTTTTGCCTTCTCCCTTTCATTCTTTTTCCTTCAATTTTGAAATTCTTCTCAAAATGCTAAATCACTTGTCCAATTTAGATATTCAATTTTCTGTATTTTAAAAGGTTTTTGCCTTTTTCCCTTTGATTCTTTTTCCTTCAATTTTGAAATTTTTCTCAAAATGTTAGATTGCTGCTTTTAAAAATAGCAGTGAGCCTCTCTTTTCCTGGATATTCTTTTGGAGTTGAGTTTTAAATAGAAAGGATTTTTCTCACCCAGTTCCAGACACTGTTCACCGACTCCACTCCAGTACAGTTCTGAGGTGTTTCTCAGCTGTCCCAGCTTCGTGGCAGCCATCTTTAGGCTGCCTCTTCTCCTCACTGTAGCATAGCGGGGGGAAAGCCCGGGGTTCAGCAGAAGAGTTGCGATCTCTCCCACGACCTCTCAGGGCGCCCCTCCTTAGCTTCAGCATCCCTACAAGGCAGCTTTGGCTCCTCTCAGAGCCCACAAACAGGGAGAACTCAGCACAGGGAAACCCATTCCCTGCATCTGATATTGCCGCAATGTCAGCCAGAAGTCCACCAAGTTTTTCTTTATTTGCCACATCCAGGGCACTCCCAACGCAGGTACTCAGTACTGCTAGACTTAGCTGACAATTATCTCAGTCTTGGCAAAAGCAGTAGAGCAGAATTGAAGAATATCTGGAATGCTGGTAAATTCCTTATTAACTTTGGACTTTGAGAGCAGATGACATGAAATATACATCTGAAGTCAGCTCACTCTCTCAGAGCCCCAGAATTAGCCTAGACACAGACTCTGCGGGATTTTGTAAGTTATTGGAGTACCCTTTTTTCCTCTAGCTTGAGGAAAGAGTTTTTCAGGACTGGATGCAACATCCTTCCATCCGTGTTATTGGCAGATATGCCAATATTCCCATAGTTCAATGCACTTGCCCTTGTAATTCCAGGACAATTGAAACAATTCAACATGTCCTTTTTATTATAATTTTTATAAAGATCTTCTAAAGAATGTTATAATCCCCCCCTTTTTTTTTACTAAGCACACCTGGAAGAGTGGGTGATTTTTACACCCTCCTTTTACCATAAGACTCAAACTATGTACATAATGGCCAAATGTGTTGTTTTCCTCTTCTGTTCCTTTTACTGTTTGATTTTATGTGTTTGAATCTATTTTGTTGATCTCTGATCATAAAGAAAAAAATTGATTTGGTTACAAATACATTATCTAGGTGGGAAATACAGGAAAGTTATAATATGGATCCTAAAACAATATAAAGGAACAAAAAGCAAAACAGAGAAAATCCAGTTGCCTTTTGAAAAAGAACCTTTGGGATGATTGTGACTTATCCTTCTGCCACTGCCATTTTATCCTTCAAAGGAGATATTTTATTTCTGAAATGGCAAAGTGTGCGCCTTCTGTTTCCTGCATAAGTCCATTTTTCATTATCTAGACTCCAGTGGTGGGTTGCTGCCGGTTCGGACCAGTTCTAGAGAACCATTACCGGAAATTTGGCGTGGTTCCCTGAACCGGTAGTGATCTCTGGCTGGCCATGCCCCTGAACCTGTCCCCGGTCGCGTCTCTCAGCCGTTGCGTGCAGGGAAAGACCTTGCAAAGTAAAAAAAAACTTCTCCCGAGGGCGAGAAATTGTTAATTGCCTCGCACTCACGGGAAGTTTTTCTTTACTTTGCAAGGTTTTTCCCTGCACACAACGGCTGAGAGACGACCTGGAGCTGCCAGTCTCCGGTAAGATGTGTGTCTCGCGGCCCTCCCGCCCCATCTGCCACCCCCAAATTGCGCCCCACTGCAAGACGCGCATCTCTCCCACCCCACCCCAGCCACCCACCACCCCACTTCCCTTTTACCTTTCTTTAACGTGCCCTGCTTCCCTCCCCAAATCATAGGAGGCGGCCGCTCCCATCTTCGCGGCCTGTGGAGGAAGAAGCCTCCGCGCTGCAAAGCCCTCGCGGAAGCAGGAGGGGGAAAAGAAAAAAAGGCTTGGCCTCTGAAGCCTCTCAAGGGAGACATCCTTGTGTGTGTGTGTGTGGCAGCGCTGTGAGGAGAGGTGAAGGGAGCCCAGGAAAACACGCCGGCTGCGAAGCGATTGGCCCCTTTCCTTCCGCTGCCGCCGCCGCCTCTGCCTCTTCCTTTTCTCTGCTAACAGAAGTCGGAGAGGAAAAGGCAGTTGCTTCGCCGGGCATTTTTCCGCGTTTCCATCCCAAATCAGCTGCAGCTGGCATGGTGCTCATGAGTAAACTGCAGATTAGAGGCAGCCGGCAGATCGCTGGCTTACTCGCTCTGCTGCTTGCTGCCTGCAGCTCGCAGACAGCAAACAAAACTGCCACCTCCTGACTCCGCGCATCGAGGAGCATCCTGCCACAAGCATCGCCTTCCCAACAGGAGGTGGGAGGTGGTGGCTGCAGCTGACTTGGGATGGAAACGTGGAGAAATGCCCGGCAAAGAGAAACTGGTCATGTGGGAGGCAGCAGGGGCCCCTCGATTCGCCCTGCTTCGGGGGGAAAAGCAGCAGTGGGTCCCGGCAGAGGAAGACGGGCCGGGGCCCGAAGCCTGAATGCGGAAAGGCTCCTGCCACTGCCCAGACCAGCCATGCAATACCAGCCGTCGGGGTCGGCCTCTCTGCCCCCTCTATACATGCCCACCCTGATGCTGCAGCTGGTGCACCCCATGCCCTTCTACATCAAAGACATCCTGGGCAGGGGAGTGCCGGGACCGCCGGGACCGCCTCCGCCCACTTTGCCGTCACCCAATTCCTCCTTCACCAGCCTGGTGGCTTCCTACCGGACTCCCATCTACGAGCCGACGCCGATCCACCCGGCCTTCTCACACCCCCTGGCTGCAGCCACCTACGGGAGCGGCCCCTACAGCCCTGCGACCGGGCCGCTGCTCTACCCATTTCCCCATGCCTTCAGCAATTACTCACATGCGCTCCTCCGACACGATCCCCTGGATAAGCCTCACGCCCCGGGGAATAGGAGAGGGTGGGGTGGGGGGGAACCACAACCACCTGGCTCCAGCTGGCCTGCTTCAGGATTAGGGGAAAGTGGAGCGCCACCCCCACTCCACAGTTTTGGCAGGATCCCGCTGGCTCGCCTGATTACTGAGACGTCTTTGGCGCTCTGGAATCAGAGCCGATTTATGGGGCGATTCGCAGAGGGACTTTAATCCTTTTTTAAAAAAAAGTGGCCACAAAAGAATCCCTCGGGAAGAGTTTTGCTGTGTTTTGAGTAGGAGAAACGAGACGTGCATCTTACCGGAGACTGGCAGCTCCGGGTCGTCTCTCAGCCGTTGCATGCAGGGAAAAACCTTGCAAAGTTTTTCCCTGCACACAACGGCTGAGAGACGCAATGGAGCTGCCAGTCTCCACGCGTCTCACAGTGGGGCGCAATTTGGGGCAGGGGATGGGGTAGGTCGGGGCTGCTAAAGGAGGGGAAATTTTCCTACCTTTTCCTGTGGGCGTGGCTTGGTGGGGGTCATGTGAGTGGGTGTGGGCATAAGTGATGTCCAGTTGGCCACACCCACTCAGTCACATGACCATCAAATCACACCCACAAAATAAGCCACGCCCACAGAACCGGTAGTAAAAAAATTTAGAACCCACCCCTGCTAGAGTCCAATTGTAGCAACTTGCTAGCATAGTTAGTAAAAAGTTCTAAAATGCAGAATTCCTAGTTGGCTAACATTGCAAATCGCAAGAAAGCAAAAACAGTTTGGTATCATAATGACTGGGAAACTTCTGAGGGTTTTCAGTTCATTTGCTTACATTTTTCAACAACTAACATCTCTGCTACACAGCACAAATGTGCTCCTGGGAGTTTTTGCAAAACAGTAGAAAATGTTCACAGATATGCATGCAGAAATATATAGAGCTTCCTTTCTTTTTTTGAATCAGGTAAATCAAGGAAGTGATTCTGTTATGACCAGGGGTGGGTTCTAACTTACCTCGCTGCCGGTTCGCTTCCTCCCGCACCACGTGGGCGTGCCTCGTGAGCATGCACAGAATTTAAAAAAAAAATAATAATAAAAAAAAGAAGCTGAAAACAAGATGGCAACGCATGCGCAGTGCCGGAAACTCGGCTTCTGTGCATGCACAGAAGGAAAAAAAATTAAAAATTCAAAAAAAAAATTCAAAAAAAGAAAAAGATGGACCAGCACCGACCGAACCGGACCAGTGATGTCATCATGATGTCACCAGCGGGTTGCTACCAGTTCTGGCGAACCGGTCTGAACCGGGAGGAACCCACTTTTCTTAATGGAAATTAAGAAAAGATTAGTGATAAAAGTTAGGAAATGAGCATATCTAAGAATTAGCAAATTGATTTTTTTAATGCTGGAATAATATTGCTTTTTCCATATTGTATAATATTCTTAGTTCATCAAGTTAGAAAGTCAAAATTGTTATAAACTCATTATAAAGGGCTGAGTGGGAGGAACATTCTTGTTCTAATCCTGTAACAATATACGTGTGAGATTTAATTATGATTAATTTTCATGGACATTTCATTAATAGTTATATAGTTAGCTGACCTGAAAAAAACAATCTGGTCCTAATGGAAAGTGTGATACTCTGCTTTGATTAAATACATGGACTGCCCAAATGTACCATAAAATTAGTGTCGAGCGCCGATCCGGGGTAGGCAATGGGGCAGGCGCCCGGTATGAAGAGCAAGGAGGCAATGGCGGCAACGGGGCTTCTGGTGCAGCGCCACACAGCCACTCACCAGCTGATCACCCCGTGTCCATGCATGTGCCTCCAGTTGGGATTCACAGGGCCCTGAAGCATGTCGCCGGCCTGGCCACGCTGCTGTGGCCGGATGTTTGCCACAGGCGGCCGGATGCTGGGTGACCAGTGGGCATGTCAGGCCGGCCGGAGGGTGTGGCCCTGGACTGTAAAGTGCACTGGGAGGCGAGAGCTCCCAGCGCTGACTTTGCATGGAACTGTATTATACTCATCATGTACCAAGGCTCCAGCCTACTGTTGGGGATTAAAGTCTAGGTTACTGAGCTCCTCAGTTTCCTGTGTGTTTGCTTTGATCCTCACCCCATCCGGGCCTGGACCTTTGAGAATTAGATTTTATCAATTTTTAATGCTGGAATAATATTGCAGAGCCGAGGTGGCGCAGTGGTTAGAGTGCAGTACTGCAGGCTACTTCAGCTGACTGCTAGCTGCAGTTCGGCGGTTCAAATCTCACTGGCTCAAGGTTGACTCAGCCTTCCATCCTTCCGAGGTGGGTAAAATGAGGACCCAGATTGTTGGGGGCAATATGCTGACTCTGTGAACCGCTTAGAGAGGGCTGTAAAGCACTGTAAAGCGGTATATAAGTCTAAGTGCTATTGCTAAGTGCTAATTATTGGTTTCAAAAGGTATATATTGATGATAATTCCAGATATTTTAATGTAAGGCTGGGTTATCACTATTAATTTGGCTCTTCCATGTCTGTTTCTTAATACTTCAAGTATCTTTGGTATTCTCAACATTTAGAGCAATATTATTCTTTCTCCTGATTATTGATTTTAAGGCCCTCTAGAAAATATTGCAAAATAATATTCTTAACATATTCTTTAAATTTATTTTTTTATTTATTTATTTTATAAAATTTATATGCCGCCCAACTCCCGAAGGACTCTGGGCGGCTTACATCATAAAAAATAAAACATATAAAAACAATTTTAAAAAGAAAGGGAAAAAAAAACCCCCAACTATATTTAAAATAAAACATTCACACAACCATGCATGGGCCAATCAGAACAACTATTGGCCCCAGGCCTGCCGGAAAAGCCAGGTCTTAAGGGCTTTACGGAAGGCCAGTAAGGTGGGGGTAGTACGGATCTCGGGGGGAAGTTGGTTCCACAGAGTCGGAGCGGCTACAGAGAAGGCCCTCCCCCTTATTTTCCTAAATGAAAACATCAGAAGGAAACCACCACCATTTAACCTATTTAGTTAGGAGTGCATACCATTATAACTACTTATACATTTTGGGCTTGTCATTCCATTGGAAGTTGAATTCCGAGCTTGTCCTTCCAATCAGGAAACGAGCAGCAGAAATGTCGCCTTAGCAGAAATAAAAGAGATCGAAGCCAGCTGCTAGAAAGGAGGTCTGCTTTATTCAGAAGCGAAGTGACTCAGCATCGGTTCTGGGACAGCTGACAACTGGTGAGTAGATGATTTTTATGTTTTCTGGGTTTTGTAATTGAAATATCCAGATTTGTTGTGCAATGGACTAGTATTGTGCTTTTTAATATTTTAATATTTTAATTGTGGTGGGCTAGTTCCTGTTGAGATTGAGGGGTCATGTCCTGCCCTCTAGGTCAAGTGGGGAAATGTAGATTAATTTAATCTACATTTCCCCCCACTGGTGTTTTAATTACTTTAGCCTTTGGCTTCTTGCAAATGCTGTGGCCAGCAATCATTCTGTTTATGAATAGGCTATAGCCTGCAGCACTTTCTCCCTCTGAATGGAGCTGTTCCAGATGCTTGGTATCCGCTTTCAATAAGCACTTCACTTTTGTGAATGAGATACAAAAGTATCCCATTCATGGATACTGAACTTGTTGCGAAACCCACTCAGGGTGGTTTTCCTAGTCAGTGAGGGAGTGCAGTTTGATTTTCTCATTGTGGAAAGTTTTTTCTATTTTGGGGGGTGTTTTTCTTCTAGTCTGATTTTTTTGGGGGAGACTCCCTACAATCTGTAGGCTGTAGGAACGATGAGTTCCTCCACTTGTTTGTTGGACCCGTGTCCCTCCTGGCTGGTTTCGGCCAGCAGGGAGGTGACACGAGGCTGGCTCCAGGCTTTAGTTAACACGTCCTTGAGGGAGGGGTTCTTCCCGCAACCATTAAAGGAAGCGGTTGTAAGACCCCTCCTCAAGAAGCCTTACCATTGACCATGGTATCCTTCTAGGTCGACTAAGGGAGTTGGGAGTGTTACGGTGGTTCTCCTCCTATCTCTTTGGTCAGTCACAGTCGGTGTTGACAGGAGGACAGAAGTCGACCCCTAGACCCCTCGTTTGCGGGGTGCCTCAGGGCTCGATCCTCTCTCCCCTCCTATTTAACATCTACATGAAACCACTGGGTGAGATCATCCAACAATACGGGGTGAGGTATCAGCAATATGCTGATGATACCCAGCTGTATATCTCCACCCCGCATCAGTTCAGTGAAGCGGTGGATGTGATGTGCCGGTGCCTGGAGGCTGTGAGGGTCTGGATGGGAATCAACAGGCTCAGACTTAACCCAGACAAGACCGAGTGGCTGTGGGTATTGCCTCCTAAAGACTATGTCAACTGTCCATCCTTGGTTCTGGGGGGGGGGAGAAATTGTCCCCCTCAGAACGGGCTCGCAATTTGGGTGTCCTCCTAGACTCA
>QLTV01004257.1:1665315-1680121 GCA_003457575.1 Thermophis baileyi | reverse complement strand
TCTATTCTTTTTTGAAATGGCAGGTATCCTCTAATAAATATACAAATATTTTTTTTTTCTGGAAAGGATTGTTCCAGATATATAGCTTTGATTCCTTGGCAGGATGGGCCAAACATTTCAGATTAGTTTTTGTCATTGTCACAGCTAGAGATGTTTACACCATCTTTTTCCTCCACACTGGGCTATGAAGTCTAAAATCCTAGTAACCTACTTTAGGTAACTGGTACTTAAAATGAAAACAAATGAAAATGTTTTAAAATGCTGTCATTTAGCAGCAATCTCACTTGGATTTTGGGTGCACATCAATTACCGTAATCATACTGTTTATACTTTTATTTCAAAAGAAAACAAAATTCTGAAAGAATAAACAGTAAAACAGGGCATTGTGCTACAATATTTGTAAAAAGGTGGCTTATGTACAGAGCATCTGAAATCTACTAGAAGTTAATGAGAGCTAAAGGAACCATTTGGTCTTTAGATAAATTATTTTCCATTGTCAGTTCCAACATTACTAAGCTTTTCATAGCATGTTAAATTAGAATCCATGGCTATTCAGGATGAAAATGTATTGCATTCTGATTCAGTCTCGCATTTTTATATGACAAGAAATTTTATTTTAACCCCTTTGTACTTTTTCCTCTCCCGCTTTCCCAATGCACATCGCAGAGCTGTGCGCCCTCCACCTCCTCCTTCTCAGCAGACTCAGCTTCTCTTTCCACACAGCGTCGGTCACATGCCCCATTTTTGGAATCGGGGAGGGGATTGTGGCGCTGCCTCCCAAAAACACTTTCCTTCCCTTCTCCAAACGACCCAGGCAGAGGGCGGTCGGCTTCTGCTCCTGCCAGGAGGAAAGAGAAGCTGAGTCTGCTGAGAAGGAGGAGGTGGAGAGCGTGCAGCTCTGCGATGTGCATTGGGAAAGTGGGAGAGGAAAACACTTTTTTGGCATTTGGCAACATTTCACTTGGATCCAAGACCCTTCTTTCCAAATGCCTTAAAGTTGCCAAATGCCTTAAAATCTGGATTCTCTCTCAGTGAGGCAGTGGGTGGGAGCGAGTGGAGGCCCAGGAAAGGAGGCAGCTCGTTGCCAGAAATGAGGCTGCTCACCGGCAGGTGCAGGACTTGGCAATCATGTCCCCATACGGTAGCCCGGAGAGGTGGCAGTGCCGGCTGCATGCGCCGTTTTGGAATTGGGGAGGGGATCGCGGGGCTGATGCACATCGCAGAGCCACACGCCCTCCTCCTCCTTCTCCACAGACATACCTTCTCTTTCCTCCTGGCCAGATCTTCTGCCTGAAATGTGAGGATCAGGGAGGAAAGCGTTTTCAGGTGGCAGTACCGCAATCCCCTTCCCGATTCCAAAATGGCGTGTGCAGCCAGTGCTGCCCCCTCTCCGGGCTACCATATGGGGACATGATTGGTATGGGATTTTGCAGCAGGGGGGGCATGGGTTTGGCCTCAGGCTTGTTTTTCAAGGGTGAGTTATCTATATCCAGCTGGGGCTCCTCATTCTCTCCAGCCCTAAGACTTTCCAGATTTCACAGTTCCTCCCAGCAGTACCCATACATTAGGTGTGATGGCTTCAATTTAGACCTAATTGTTTTTAAATTTGTATAATCAAAAGTACCACCTTTTGGGCAAATTTGGTTCCTGGCTTTGTCACTGAGCAGACTCCACTTTTTACATAACCTGCATGTGTGCCTCTTTGTCATTCCTGCCTGGACGGGCAATTTCTCCCATTCCCAGGCTTTCCTTAATCTCCCTAGTAGAGATCTTGATGGAATCATAGATTCTGAGCTTCCCATATTTGGATTTCCCTTCCCACCATCCATGACAAGACTCCAACATTCCTTTCCTGGGTCTCTCACAATCTATGGATTTCTCTGCACCGCAAAGTGAAGGTACCTTTCAGCCTGCAGTCTGCCATTTCTGGGTTTTCAGGCAAATGGCCTGGGAGGACTCTGTCAGCCAAAATTTCTCAGAATACAGGCCCCTACTTTTGATCAGGACTCTGCCCAGTGATTCCCAGCTGGCTGCCCAGGAGCAAGCTTCTCACCTTCTTTTATCAGTCTTTTTTTTCACTAGTCCCTCTCCTTCCCTTGCAGAAGGTCTTGTGCTCTGGCCAAACCCCCTTGCTTTCCAGAGCCCATTGGTCATGGTCCTGTAGGACTAGCAACAGGTCTGGGTGCTGCTAGGAAAGGCACGGATTGACCAAGATCCATTCGGTTGGGGAAGAGTCCCTTTCTTTCATACATGCACTCACACACTCCTTTTCCCTTGCTCTCCTTCTGGGCCTTGGAAAACCTTAACAATTTAGTAGTACTCACCGCCTTTCGAGCAGGGTTCAAAAAATCCCACAACTCCATTTACTGCTCTTATCAGAATGAGCAGGGTCCAGGGAGCCTGTTGCTGCTAGGTGAAGGCTTACCTGGGCTCAGTCCATTGTCTGGTTAGCTGGAGTCCTTTCATGATTGCCAAAATTGTTGGAAGTTGAATTCCAGGCTCATTCTTTCAGCCGGAAAATGAACGGCAGAAATGTCGCCTTACCAGAAATAAAAGAGTTCGAAGCCAGCTACTAGAAAGGAGGTCTTCTTTATTCAGAAGTGAAGTGACTCAGCATCGGTTGTGGGACAGTGACAACTAGGTCTGGTGAGTAGACAGATATAATTGAAATATCCAGATTTGTTGTGCAATGGACTTGTGTGTGTGCTTTTTAATGTTTTAATTGTGGTAGGCTAGTTCCTATTGAGGTTGAGGCGGTCACGTCCTGCCTTCCAGGTCAAGTGGGGAAATATAGATTAAATGTTATTCTTTGCATTTTAATCTCTTTAGCCTTTGGCTTCTGGCGAAACCTTTAACTGGCAATCATTCTGTTTATGAATAGGCTATAGTCTGTGGCACTTTCTCCCTCTGAATGGGGCTGTTCCAGATGCCTGGTATCCACTTTCAATAAGAGCTTCGCTTTTGTGAATGAGATACAAAAGTATCTCATTCATGGATACTTAACCTGTTGCGAAAACCACCCTGGGCGGTTTTCCTAGTCAATGAGGAAGTGCTTTTTGATTTTCTCATTGTGGAAAATCTTTTCTATTTCTTGGGGTAGGAGGTGTTTTTTGTTTTTTTCATTGTGGAAAATCTTTTCTACTTCTTTGGGTGTTTTTCTTCTCACCTGATTTTTGGGGGGGGGGTGGCTGCCTACAATTTCATCATATACAGGTTTCTCTATTTTCTTGACTAATATCAGGTTCTGGAACCAGGGCTGATTTAGGAAATTCAGGAAACCATGCAATTGCTGGTCTAATGGGTTTTTCCTTGATATGGTCCTTGTTTAAGTTTGCAAATGGATTGTGGTAAAATGAAATGTTAAGACTATGTTAAGACAATAACCTGAACTAAACATTAAAAAATATATATAAAATAAATATGGTGGATACAGAAATAGCCCCGTAGCTACCTATGGTTGTGAAAGATGGTCCTTAAAAAACAAGACAGGAAGAAAATTGACTCGTTTGAGCTGTGGGCTGAAAAACACTCCTGCGTATTCCTTGGACAGCAAAGGTGATTAACAAGCAAGTACTGGAGCGTATAACATCAGACATGTCACTGGAAGGGAAAATCACAAAACTGGGTCTCACTTACTGTATTTTGGCCACGTTATGCGGGGGAATTCACTGGACAAAGCAATGCTTAGAAGGGTTAGCAGTAACTCTTCTATGCTTAGAAGAGTTAGCGGTAAAAGGAAACCAGGCCATCAAAGAACACAGTGGTGGGACACCATCAAAGGTGACACCAGCCAGAGCATGGAAAAACTCAAAGAAGTGCAAGATTAGAAGATGTAGAGAGATGTGACTCACAGAATTGCCAACAGTCAGACACGACTGAATGGATAACATCATCTAAATGGATGGTCATAATGGTCTATGGATCAATAGCAATAGCAATAGCAATAGCACTTAGACTTATATACCGCTTCATAGTGCTTTTACAGCCCTCTCTAAGCGGTTTACAGAGTTAGCATATTGCCCCCAACAATCTGGGTCCTCATTTTACCCACCTCAGAAGGATGGAAGGCTGAGTCAACCTTGAGCCAGTGAGATTTGAACCGCCGAACTGCAGCTAGCAGTCAGCTGAAGTAGCCTGCAGTGCTGCACTCTAACCACTGTGCCACCTCGGCTCAAAATGGATGGAGAAATGACCACCATCAGGTAAATCCTGATTAGGTGAATGAGACTATTTATCCAATTCAGTGGTGGGATTCAAATAATTTAACAACCAGTTCTCTGCCCTGATGACCATTTTAAGTATTAAAAAATGATATACCGAAAGGTAGTTTATTATTTCATGCATTTAATACTTAAATAAGAACAACAAAACTAGATTATATTATTGCTTTCTTGCATAGGTTGTTGGAGTTTGGCTAGAGTTGCTAGATTCCTTACTTTTTCCTCCAGCAGTTCACATAGTTTACATTTAATACATGTATAATTTGGGTGTTCTTTGGGCATAAGCACATACATGGAACATGATGAATGGAACATGTATTGCATACCACAATAGTATCAGTCAACTGTTCCATGAGTTTGTTTCTTTTTGCTGGTTTTTTTTTTTAGGGTAAAAAAATTATGTAAAAGTAGATTTTATCTCAATATATGTTTGAAGAAAGAAAAAGTGGTTTAAAAATGTTTCATTTGGTTGTTCATTTAAGGATGTGGAAGATTTTGCCACAGTTTTCCAGCAGAAATTTTTAAGTTAATAGTTTTAAAATGTAATAGTTCATTTAAAGTTTTCAAAGTTTTAAATTTTTAAAATTTAAAAATTTAGAATTTGAAAATCCCCTTTTTTGGTTGGTGGATGTGCTTTGCTCTTAGCCTTGTTTCTAGATTCTCTGTTTTAGGTAATTATCCCTATTAACTCAATGTTCCTCTGCTGCTGTGTTTCTCCCCTCTGCTGATTCGGCTGCTGTGTTTCTCCCCTCCTCCGATTCTGCCAGCACCAATTTCTCACAACCACCAGTTCCCTTTGCTGGATGGGTTGCTCCAGGCCCTTTTTCCTCTGCCAGATGGGCTGCCGGGAAGGGCTGTCAGGCTAGCAGGAGGCAGGGGTGGGCTGCTGATCTTGCTGGGGTGGGAATGTTGATCAAGTCCTCCACAAGTCCTCCACCTGGGGCAGGTCACTGGGGAGGGCTGACGGGCTGGAAGGATGCAGGGAGAGGGCTGTGGTCAAACTGCCTCAAGTTTGCTAGGCCCTGGGGCCTGCGATGCCTGGCTGCCCCCTCGAGCCAGGCTGCCTAGATTGTAGTGGGTCTAGGGCCTAGGCAATTACCAAATATACTGTGAGATTCACTGCCTCTAACAGCCTCCCTTCTTGTCCGCTGTTCAGCTGCTGATTCGCTGCTCTCAGTTCCCTCTTTTCCAGCATTGGGCTGCCTAGTTGGGCTCCTGAGCTGGATCTGTTGTTCTCTGTTGCTGGCTGTCTCTGACTCAGCGTGCAGCCATTCATTCGCTGCATTGTTGTTTTGCTGGCGTTTTCCTCCTTATCCCAATTTCTTCTTTTCCTTTATCCTTTCTGTCTTCCTTATCTAACTTTCTGCTCCTTTTTCCTCCCTTTCCCCTCTCTCCTTATACTTTCCTAATTAATTTAGTAACTTCTCTCCCCATCCCCCGTGATCTGATACTGCTTCTTCCGCTGCCTCCACAAGAATGCATGCTAGTGTGGCCATTTCGGAGCCGGTTTGCTGAACTTAACAAAAAAATTAGGTATTGGTTCTGCCGAACCGGTGCGAACCAGGTGAATCCCACCACTGATCTATCCAAGGACAACATGAAACTGTTAGTCTATGAGAGGATATACCCATCCAAAAATCCCATCTATGTTATGTAAATATGCAACTGCAAAATGCTCTGACTTCCTTAAATCAGAACTGTTTCAAGCAAGTTGTCAGCATTCCAAGTAATTCACCCATAGAAATCAAAACTCTGAGGCAGGCAGATTCCTCAAAGAACAGTTTTATTGGATACATCATATTGGCACAACTGGTGAAAGCCAACTGTAAAAGTTCTGATCCCTTGCACGATGATCGGTTTGGGGGCTGGCCGGTCTATTGGTCTCAGCTGAGAGCCTACCACCAGTTTCAGCAAGCTGCTGTGAAAAACCGGATGCACTTTCCTTAGTAGGTAGGGAAGCTTCAGCTGTACTGTAACTGGATTGATTACTTTCACTATTGGGAAAGGGCCTATGAATTTGGGTCCCAATTTCTTGCAGGCGAGTTTCAGCCTTAAATATTTTGTTGAGAGGTACACTTTGCTCCCTACAAGGAAAGGCTTTTGGGGGACTCAGCATTTATCGGCTTGCACTCTATGGGTTTTTGCCGCTTCTTGAAGGGCCCTTTTTGTATTTTCCCAGGCTTTTCTCAGGGACTCCATCCATTCGGTTAGTGACATGGAGGAGGGTGGCTCCATAGGGAGTTCAGGCATGGGGACAAATTCCATGGCACTGGTGATCTGGAAAGGGGTCAGTCCAGTGGTGCTATGTACCACGTTGTTGTATGCCACTTCAGCGAAAGGCAATAGCTCTGCCAAGTTGGTCTGTTGATAGAACATGCAAATGCAATGGTTGACCAATATTTGAGATGCTATGTAAATATTGTTCAACCATTGCATTTGCGTGTTCCGTGGCCCCATTAGTGCTCGGATGGAATGCCGAACTGAGCCCTTGCGAGGATCCAATGGATTTTACAAATTCCCTCCAGAACTTAGCAGTGAACTCCATTGGTGGATGGTGGTCATTGACTCCTGAGTTGAAGTTACTGGAAGGTTTCCCACCAGGCCCTGGGTCGCACTCCAACACCTAAAGTCTTCCTCTGCCTGGTAAATATCCCCGGTGGTGGGCCATTCAGTGCGGATTTTCGTACGAGACATCATCTGGAAGGTGATTTCGGTCACTGCTTCTGCCACCCATTGGCCCTCTGTGGGGGTCTGCATAGTTCCCAGGAAGGCAGCACAAGCGCCCATGAGTTCTGCCTCTTGCTTCTCCATTTCTGAATCTTTTCTGCTCCCTCGATGGTTTGCGTGAGCAGATGGGGCTCAGGACCCTGGAGAGTGGCTCTGATTAGATTGGAGAGTTGAGGGAGAGTCGGCTTGATGTCAGCGTTCCAAGTAATTCGCTCATAGAACTCCGAGGCAGGCAGATTCCTCAAAGAAGTTTTATTGGGTAGATCATATTGGTACAATTGGTGAAAGCCGACTCTAAAAGTTCCTGCAGCTTTCACCTAATTAAAAGTAAAAGTTTCCCCTTTTCCCCTAAGTCATTGGCCATGCTGTCCAATCCAGGAGCTGGCTGGTTGCTGGTTACTTCACCCCTCCTTTGGCCAGCCACCTGTGGGAATGTCCTTGGGTTCCCACAAGAAAGTTTTATTCTTTTGGCTACAAACCCCATCTAACGATTTCCCCCCTTCCTCTGTTGTGTGGCAGCCCTGAAGTCTCCAAGATGGCCTCAGCCATGATCACTTCAGGGTTGACACAAGTATTCTATTAACCAACATATTTAAACCTTTCTCCTAAACTAAAGTAGGCAATTTTTTGGTGTCCAAAGGAGCAATCTTAATATCCTTTGGGAGAACAGCTGTAGTGGGTTGTAAAATAGCTGGAGCTGCATCATATACAGTACATGGGTAAAGGTTGCACTTTTAATTTATCTGAATTTAGGGAAGAGTAGGCATTTTTTTTGTTAATCCAATCTGTAATTCAGTATTTGCTAAAGACCAAAGTCAGATAGCCTAATGTACCCTAACAATATATACCCAACTATTTCCAGTCAGTATATTTTCATGCACAACTTTCATTTACAACTTTCATATCCCACAGCTAAATATAACAGTTGCATGTTTTAATGCGTTTTTTTTTTTAAAAAATGTTGATATCAGATTTGATTTAGACAATCTGCACACCATAGTGTCAGTACAATCTTATATCTTCAAGCATGCATAATCTAGATGTGTTGTCACATGGATCTAGATTTATGAAAGTAGACTTCCATATTTCTATCTTCCCACTTCTTTTTGACTCCTATCCACAGAGGTTTAAACTATCCTATCCCTTCCCTTAGTTCTTCTGCACCAAAGCCAATTCTTTCAGCAGGACCTATTATTTACAGAAGTTTTCATATGACATTCTTTGCAATCTAAGTGTGTATATGGATGCCCAATCATATGGAGGTTTGATTTAGGTATCTATTTTAAGAAGCCAAAAATAATGTAGATGAGCAATTAGATCTTTGTGACTTTCCATTTTTGAAGAGGATGGGCTGGCTTTATATTATAGTAATTCTTTCCCGATACTGCTGTGATCCCTTCAGTTGAATGTGTGAACCATAAGACAGAGTTAATTATTACTGAAAGAAAGTATCTGCATAAATAAGTGCACCCTTTCATATTTTTCTTTACATTAGACTGAAATATCAGCCCTTTACCAGTTACATGCCAACCAAATCATGTCCTATTTCTGTTCAGAATAAATTTATTTCACCATACACATATATAACCAGAATAACAAATAGGTACATCATTCATTGCTGGTTTTTTTAAATCTATTCTTATATCCAAGCCTAGACCTTTAGGACTAAACAGCAATGGACCCACGAAGTATGTTAATATTTGATGGGAAAAATCCTTGTATGATGAAGTGCTTGATACTTAAATACAAATTGGTTATGACATACAAAGTGATTGTGGTCATTAAATGGAAGGCAATATTGTCTCATTTAAGATAGTATAATCTGGTCTGGGTAGACATGGCTGCAGGCAAGCCAAGAAAACATGTGTAACATTTCTTTAATTTTACCAGTTAAATAAAATTAAATGCGACATTTTGGCTCATTTGCTGTGATCCAGAATTTTTTCTAGGTACAAGTGTTCTCCTGCATACAAAGATGTCTCCATTCACATAGGAAATTATAAAAGGAACATACTGAGTAAAGCTTATTGTACAATTAAGACAAAACACAGGAAATATATGTATTTAAGCTTAGACAATTTCTTTATCTGTTCACATATGATCCCTTTTGACTGGCATTAGCAACACCAGCTTTTCCCCCAAGGGACCAGATAATCATTCCATTATCGATTTCATTAGAGCTTATATAAGCAGCTTTAATAGCAGGAGCAGGGTTTTTCTTCCCCAACTTTTTCCCAACCTTATATTGGTCTTACAGTTCTCAGAAATTTGACCACTGTGATTAGCAACTGGTTAATGGTCCTCTGAGTTGTAGTTCCAATGCTTCAGAAAGTTGCCAACTTAAGGAACACCAATATAATATATTAAAACAAATATCCATCTCAATTGTTGATATATATATATATAAGATATATTAGGAGGAGAATGTCTTGACTTGTTAAAAATATCCCAGTAGACTGAATACACCAAATGAATGCACACACAAATATTATTTGTCTATTCAAATATATTTTTGAAACAGTAATTTGGTGAATGTTACGCACCATTTGAAGGACAAGCCAATAAACCTTGATTACATTTTGGATATATGGCTTCCATTCTTTTTGTCCCTTAAACGATCAAAGAACCAAAGAAGAATGAAAAAAATATATGCGCCATACGGACCACAGAATATTTAGTTTAGTCCTAATGAGCTAATCCATCCACTGCAGTGTGCTCCAGATGCACATAGTTAAAAGAGTTCAATTAAAATTAAACTTTATTTAGCACATAGATAATTGATCCATGGTAGTATATGATACTGGCAGATTAATGGAGAGCATTTTACTGTTTAAAAATAAAAATGGTTGTATTAGAAAGTCTTGAAATATACTCCTAAGATACAAATTATTCTGAAAACATGGCTTATTAAGGAAGGGATAAAGAGAATTAAATGTGATAAAGCTGTTTTTTTTTTCCTCCTATCCAAAAGGCTTATATATATACTATAAATAAGAAAGCTGGATGGTACATTAATATACTGTATATACACCTTCCCCAATGGATAGTTATGAATATGGCATACATTTCCTTGTTGCACCTTCATATTATCATGTGCAATCACATATGCTGGCTGAACTGTTTATTATTTATTATGTATAGATTTTTTTAGTGGCTTTACTGCATATTATCTATGAATGTGTCATTTGGCTTTTGCCTGTATGCATAAATCCTGTTTACTAGAGTGGAAGAAAACTGTTTTTGTGCCATATTCTGGAGAATTAAATGAAAAATCTGTAGGAATATCTAATAGTCCACATTTTACACTAAAGTTGAGCTCACTGGATTTAGGCAATTCTCTGGAAAGATTAAAAATAGGGGAAATTAGGGAAATCATTCTGTTTCCAAGGTCTTTCTAACTGCTTTTATATATTTGTTCCCACTAGTTATTGTTATACATCTCCCTTTGCAGTTCAACAATTCTATACGTCCTTGTTTCTGTATTCATGTTCAGCTTGTGGGCTTTTCACAATCATGTTGTTCCCAGCAATGCTTCCCTCTGTCTGCTGTGCTAAATAGCCAGCTTCTGGTGCAGCCCATCAAGAAGAATGAGCCCTTCGAGTAGTCTGGCTGACCTTCTCTGCTCCTGCCCTACATGTTCTTGGATCAAGTGAAGAAGGCAGTTCTTCTTCCTCCTCACTAACAGTTTGCAACTGCATTCTTTCCCCGGCTGGAGCCTTAGCCAAATCCCTTCCAGAAGGCTGCTCAGAGCCATCAATTAACTCAGCTCCTGACAGGCCAAGAACCGGTTCATCCTCCCCTGAGCTGACATCTACTGAGGTATCTATGGAGTCATCACAGCCAAGATATTTAATAATATAATTTTAAACAATCTTTACAAGCCCCCCCAATTGAAATTATCAAATTATTATGGCTAGAATAAAAATTGCACCACCAATTGCACCTTTTCTGAGCTTATGCCCATGATACAATCAGAACCTGATACAATTTTGTACAAATAAAATGTCTGTTTAAATGTAGATGTCACACTCCAATTTCTGTAAAAAGATTGAAATATTTATAATTTCTGGATTTAACCCAAATTTTCACATTTCCTTTTCCCCCCTCCTTTTTCCAACAAGCCAAAATAAAGCATGGTTCAGTGGGTGATTGTAGTATTTAATCAATGAGATTAACCTTTTTTTCCTAAAATGTAATTAGGCAAGTTTAGACTTTGTATTTAATGCTATTATTTAAGGGCAAAGTCCCTTTAATCAGGGTAATTAGCATTACTTCATTTACTTCCAAATATATTAAACCTTTTGTATTTGATACCCTTCTTTCTCATTTTGCAGGTCCTGTCCTAGCAATCCTTCCTCTCCCCAAAACCCCCATTGTGCTTTAATCTAAAATATACCCAATCACTTGGATATTTAAACAGAGAACAGATCCAGTCAGTGATTCTACTACCTAATCCAATCTAGTCCATCATTTTAATCAACTCTATCATTAGGAGAAACTGGCTCATTTTATTTTTAAGTAGAAGGAATTGTGTACTTCGGTGCTGCAGAAACAAAATATACACTTCATAAAGAAAAGTCAGGAAATAGCACAGTAGTACATTACTGAAATAGCAAAAGGGAGCTTGATTTTTATAAATGAATTAATACATATATTCATTTATGGGTAAGAAAATTGATTAAGAATTGACCAAGAAAGCTATGCATCTTCATCACTAATTATGGCCTGAAAACATTCTAGTACATGACAGTAATTTTCACATGTCTATATTTCATACTGCACACATGATCAATTCATGGTGTTTTTCTGCATGAGGGCTTTCTAGTTTAAGTAGTTAAAATATTGATGTGTCATCACAAGTTAGACAACAAATAAGGAGCAATGATTACTGTACTGTTTTAAAAAGCAATGAAGGAGAAGTTATCATGTATGGATTGGCCTGAAGGCAACATGTATTTCTATTTGTATCATGAGAGAATCCATTTATCTTAATGGGCCAAAATGAGTCAAATGTTTCAAAAAGCAATGTACCTTTAGATACAGCTGTTTCTCAACCGAAAAATGCAGAAAAGCCACCAAATGTCCTCAGATTCTTCAATCTAGTTCAACAAGACTGCCTGGGAATGCCTCTAAGCTGGGTTTTTGTTTTTTTTTTTAACTTAGCCTGACAAACTTTTTATGAAACGATCTTTCTCCTGATCACATATACATGCATATATTATATCACTGTTCTGGACACTAGCTATTTAAAGCTATTATTTAATGCCATAATAAGTAGTAATTTAAATACAAGGTAAGATCACCACATTTTCTTGCTTACTGGTGATGTTAATGTTAAACTGACATGGAACGCTCCCCCAAAAGGCAGCCTATGATTTGTTATCATTAAACTGTCAACTCTGTCTTGTATTAACCATAGATTCATACTCTGTCTACATCTTTTGGCATATCACTTTATTTTGTATCAGTCAAAAAAAAACCCTTAAGCATTTTAATTGTATCACTGCTATTTTTCTATTAACTGTTTCATGCATTTTTCCCTTGGCCTTTTAATTGCAGTTTAATAGTGGTCATTAACACATTAAGGGGTGTTAGAAGAACATTTGAAGTCCTCTTGACTTCTACCAAAGTTGACACTTCAATGCTACAGTAATTTCAGCTATTCATTTATTTAATAGTGACCTATGCAAATGTGGAACCATGTCATTTTACAAATTGACTGTAATAATTAACTAGAAAGGCAGAGTAAAATGAAACAGGTTATAATTAGAATAATACTGCTACAGTATTACGTCAGCTAGAATAAAATAATCTCAAATGATTAAATTGGTTTCAATTATTAAGGATCAGTTTAATGTACCCACTGTTCTGATTTTATTTTATTTTTTTACATTTCTCTTTTTTGTGTGCATTGGTGTCACCTCATGCAATTTATACATTTTATTCATCTTGGTAAAACAGGCATTACAAAAGTTTAATTAAGTACTAAAAGACTTCATATTATTCCGTTGAATTTTAAATTAGTTGCAGAATCTTGTGATACTGAAAGAACATACCATTCATACTCATTTCAATTAACTCGCATCTATTACATTGTGGTTTTTTCCTCTTAACCAATAAGTATAGAAGAAAGTAAGAGGATTCAACATTCATCTCTGAACCTAATTTGAATTCATATGAACATAAGAATCAATGGTATGCTGTCCAGTACTCCGATTTTTTGTTCAAGAGAAGAATGATTTTTATTCTGTGATTTGGAGTATTACCTTTTATTATTTTAACTTAAATTACATGGCATGTATTTCATTATTTAGGCAGAATCAATAAGGCATTAAATATTTTGACAGTGTTGTTCACTCCTGCTTAAAATATATATATTATGTTTATGTGATAAATATAGAAGTGGAGAGTGGAGGTGAGAAGAATTGCTTTGGATATGGCAACATGGATTACTTCTATAAAATTCTGTTCTCTTGATAGCCTCCAACAGAAAGACGAGCAGATGTGCTTTACACAAATTCATGATTCCTTCTCAGGATTCAAGCATTTTTAAATTATCATGAGAACATTTGGCACCACTACTGAAGTCTTATCACAATTTATCGTAAAAACATAAAACCAGAATATATCAAAATCACTTCTAAAAATTGAGTACTAAACATAAACAATTAAAAGACTTTTTTTAAAAAAAAAATCTTAAAGAGCTTTATAAATGTCAAAAGGGGAGTACGTTCCTTCATTTCAAGAGGTAGCACATTGCAGAGGGCAGGATTGAAAAAGTTGAATTCTGAGTAACCATCAGACCAACTCATGGTATTTGTAGGTGAACTTTCCAAGAACGACCTCAGTGAAAATGGAAGTGGGGATCATATAGACAAAAGCGTTCTTTCAGGTAGTTTTGATCTTATTCATGCCATGGTCTTGCCCCTATCCATGTACGCATTTAAAATAAGAATCTTCACTCTGCATTTCTGGAGTGAATTAGGAACAGAGATCTTCTGATGATTTTGGAGAATTATCTTGGAGAAGTGAATTTGGAAGATGTATCATACTAGGAATGGGCAAACAGTAGCCAATGGGTTTCCTATAAGCAGAAGCTCCAGTATGAATCTAAAATCTCTACATTCATATTTTTTTGTCAATAGCATGTGTTTTCTTCCCCAAAAAGAAATAAAATGCAAAATAAAACACCATGTTTTACTTTAAAAAGAAGCAAAAATATTCTGAAAAATTAAGGCTATGTTTTATCATTTATACAAATTGCACAAAAACATGAGAACATATCATATTAGCTGCATTGTGACAGAACAAAACTCACTTTTACCATAAGTGAGGCGATATAAAGTTCATCCACATTAAGTTATTTTGGTACAAAAATTGGATTATACCAGTGGTGGGATTTAGCCGGTTCACACCGGTTCAGCCAAACCGGTAGCTAACTTTGTGCAGTTCGGCGAACCGGCTGAAAATAAAGTGCAACAGAGATTTTTTTCTCCCTCTTCTCTCTCCCTTCAGTTAATAGCTCTGGGAAGACAGCCAAGAACCACTTAACAGGTGAATACTTAGTTGTGATAACAAAACCACAGGAATGCAGCCGGCACATGCTTTGAATAAACAATAGAAACTGTCAGGATTAGGGCAGGGAAACACCAAGGAAACCCATCAATGACCCATCTATTGATGGGATTAACGTCTTCCCTTCAGGAAGAAGAACAAGATTACAAACATTTTCATTATAAAGGGTATTAAGTAACATTTCTGTGATCAGCTGATACTCCCTGGAGTTTCCCAAGACCTTTTATAGTTGCTGCAGTGTTGGCTACTTCTTGTTTCTTCCTGGGGGGGGGAGGAAGATACAG
>QLTV01004257.1:1643008-1664955 GCA_003457575.1 Thermophis baileyi | reverse complement strand
ATCATTAAAAAGATCACCAGTATTGTAGAGCTGGGGCAATTTTTGCACTGTCAGTTTGAAACAATCTCAAAATTTCCAATGGAAAGAGCACATAAAAGAGGCATGGATGACTTTCCTACCTTTCTGTAGTTGACTAGGTTGTGCCAGTTTGATGAAAGGTGGATGTCTCAGCTCTCTTCTCCCTTGAGATCCTCTGCTTTTTGCACCCTGGTGCCTCCATCTTTCTGTCTTAATGTAGCTGCTTAGTGATTTCTGCTGCCATTGCCTGTCAGTCACATGGATGTGTTTACCTGATGTTTTCCCACATAAGCCTGGCATGTCAGACAGGTAAGAATTTCACAGGCTATGCCATCATTGAAGAATAAACCAAAAAGTAGAGAAAAATAAAGTGCATAAAAATGAAATAAATGCAGTAGTGTAAGGCATGTGACAAGACAGTCAGCACCCCTTCTCCTTTAGAAGGACGTGATTTATTTATTTTGTTAGATGTTTATCCTGTCTTTATCACTTTATAAGGAGCTCAAGGTGGAGAACTTATCTAATATTCCTTCCTCCTCTTAGTTTCCCCACAACCACAATCTAAGAAGTGGTTTGGGCTGGGAGAGAGTGACTGGTCACTCAGCCATTTTTTCAAGCCTAAAATGGGAATAGAACTCAGAGTATCTTGGTTTCTAGGCCAGCACCTTAACTACTACTTTGTTTAAAAAGGATGAAGGAATGTCAAAATAACTTGTAAGAATTGCATGCAAAAACAGGGTTGGAGGAAACAAACTTGTAAAGCTGAAAACATCACAGATAACATTTCAGAATAATCTCCCATAGAATGATGCAAAAGACAAGAGAGGTTGTAGCAAATTGCAATCTGAGATGGACCTGTTAGTAGGAAAGGAGACTGGAATGAGCAGTAATACTTTGCAAAATGCATCAAACCTGAAGTCAAGATGTTTGTTATTTATTTGCACAAGGCGAGCATTCTTTTTATTTGAAAACTACGCGCTCTGGCGAGGTAAGCAGCCGGGCATGACAAGGAGTGGCTGGGAGGGGAGGGGTGAGGTTGGGGCCAGGTGTGGTGAGGAGAGGCTGGGCGAGGTGAGGCACCCCTCAACGTGAGTGATGTCAAGTTGGCCATGCTCACCCAGTCACATGCCCACCCAGCCATGCCTACACAGCTGGTCATTAGGGTAGACAACTGGCTGTTAAATTATTTGAATCCCACCACTGGATGATACTAAATGATTCTATAAGTTACTTAAAAGAAATAACTTAAATCTTCAGTCAGCAAATAAACCCCAAGGAAGAGAAAGAGAAGTAATTACTCATTGACATTCTATTAGCACTTTGTTTAGCTGCTAGATCTTTTATAGCAGTATGGCACTATACTCCTGAAAAGAACAAAATAAATCCAGTAAGCCAACACAAATTATATAATTTGCTTTTTTTAAATAAATTGTTTAAAACCATTACATTCAATTTATCATTTTATATACTTTAAATGCTCAAGAAAGGTGACTACTTGCTTGAACAATCCTTGTTCATTCTGGGTGATTAAACTGGTCAGAATGGCATTGGACCTGGCTAAGAGACATCATCAATGCTTTTGTGAGTACTGGATATGGGGCATTTAAAAAAAAGGTTATTTGGGTATGTTGGAAGTAAAAATAAAGTCAAAGAGCATAAGGGTCCATTGCGGGGAGAAAGTGGTGAAGCAATAATGGCTGATGGTGAGGAAGCAGACCATCGTATCTCATACTTTATGTTTGCCTTCTTTCAGAACAGCAATTGAATCCTGGGTATCTACTGTGGGAAGGAGGAACTGCAATTCAGATAAGACAAAGAAATGGTAGTAGAACTTTCCTAATTTAAGTGAATTCATGTTTCCATGGCCAACTGGACTACATTCCAGGCTGAAAAAACTAGCAGAGGTGATTATAGTACCACTATCAATAGTGGTACTGGTAATTTTTGAGATCATTTGGAGGACTGGTGAGCTCAAGAAGACTGGAGGAATGAAAATTTCATCCCAATCTTCACAAAGGGGAGAGGAAACTACAGATCTATTGGCTTGGTGTGTATAAATGGTTATTAAGCAGCATGTTTTTGAGACCTTGGATAAACACGCTATACTTAAGAGGAGACAATATGGGTTGTCACACACACATTATGTTAGTCAAATATTATCTTTTCCATTGAAGTTTTTGGTCTTTGTGTCTGTATGTTTGAAAGTTCAGTGATGCACCAATTCCTCACTTCTCCATTCATTTGAGGTAATTTGCTAGAGATGGAAGGTGTGATGACATAGTGTATGCCATTCAACTTATGAAAACGAACAAAAATTAAGTAGATTAGGGGGGGAACCCAATATTTTTAAAAAGTGTATTTGCCAGGATTCAAACCAGCAACACTCTTTACCTATGCAATTGTTATAACCACTATGCTATTGAATGACTACCCAATAAAAAAAGCTCAAGAATAGAGATCAGGGTTAGCCATTGACTCAGTTAAGAGCCATTCCTGACTCAGGGACATAGCCAATCAAGTGTGGGACTGGCCTAGATGAAAGTAATGCACCATAGGGGTGACAGAATCAGAAAAACAGGATTTTGAAAGCAGAGCCAGCTCCTGGAGTTGTGCCTAGAGGTTGTTTTGTGGTAAATGTTGGGGGAATACAGAGCCATATTGATCCCAACCATCCCAAACTGGCCTGTTCAATGCAAATAAGTTAAGCTCACAATATTGGATTGACCATTGCAGGAATTTGAGATTTGCTTTAAGTTTGAAAAGTAGGAAAAGCCAAAAAGGACAGTCACTTGTATACTTTTTCAACAGTGAAGCTGATTCCCCCCCCCCCCGAAATCCACATGTAGTTTTTTTTTCCACTAGAGTGTAACCCTCTGGATTTGCTAACAGTAAAAAAAAAACACCTAAATATATTCTTTAACCTCAACACAAACCACATATTTGCACTGTAAACTTTGTATTTGTTATATTGCTTTTGCCATGGCTTAAATGTTTCCCCCAAAGACCCCTGGAGCTATAGTTTTGAAAAGGATTAGAATTGGGTGACCCTACCCTCAAATCTAAGGAGGAGCTAGAATCAGAAGGTCATGTCTGCCATTGGTTTACATACTTACAATTGAAAGAAAGGTTTAAATTAGGCAAAAAGAATCATGGGTTTAACTTTGTTAAAAATGAATTGGAAATTCTTATTGTGTGGTAGTGATGAACATATTATTGCTAAAGTCTATAAAATGTTATTGAATTTCAATCTGGAAAATGAACAAGTAAAGCATTGTATGATTCAGTGGGCAAGGAACTTTGGATATAATGTAATGCTTGACCAATGGGAGAATATGTGGAAGAAAGGTTTAAAATTTACATTAAACTATAACTTAAAAGAAAATTTCTATAAGCTGATGTATCATTGGTATTTAACTCCAGATAAGTTGTCAAGAATGTATAAAGGTATTTCAAATGATTGTTGGAAATGTAAATGTAAAGAAGGGACTTTTTATCATTAATGGTGGACATATGATAAAGCAAAGAAATATTGGAATAGGATTCATATCTTAATACAGAAAATTCTTAAAGTGAATATAGAAAGAAAACCAGAGACTTTTCTTTCGGGTTTAATGGAACAAGACCTGGGGGGAAAAATCAGAACTTGGATGTTAAATACAGTATGTTGACAGCAGCAAGACTACTTTATGCACAGAAAAGGAAGGTTACCTCGATCCTCACAATGGCTGAATGGCTGCAAAAACTGATGGAGTTAGCTGAGATTATTAAATTGACTGTTTTGATTAAAGAAAATAATACAAATACTTTTATTTCTACTTGGAAACTGCTTCTGAACTTTGTGTTTGAGGTGGGAAAAAATAAAACTTTGATTTTGGGTTTTACCGATTAGACAGATTTGTTGTTATAGAAATGGCTAGTTTATACTATTATGTAAAAGTAAAAAGTTGAGGTTTGATGTTAATGCCTTATTCTACTGCACCAAAAGGAGTCAGAAGTCAATGCCTTTTTTCTTTTTTCCCCTTGCTTTCCCCCACTTTCCTCTTCCCTTTTCCCTTTCCTAACTTCCCTACTATTTACTTTTGTATTTTCTTTGCTATATTATAAACTAATAAAAATCACGTTTTTTTAAAAAAAGAAAAGGATTAGAATCCAGAGATGTCCTTGCATAGAACAGTTCACAGGATTTCCTAAGGAAGAAAGACAAGTTGGAGTCTCCAAATAAGTTACTGAAGTTAGTAGCAGGGCAAAAATTAATATATTATTTCTAAAGGTCAAAGACAATGTATGTCTTGGAATTCCATACCGTATATGGCGAACCTATGGCACGTGTGCCACATATGGCACGTGGAGCCATATCTGAGGGCACGCAAGGGCACGCTCCAGCATGTGCGTGCTGGCCAGCTGATTTTCAGCCTTCTGGAGGGTTTGGGGGAGGCCGTTTTCGTCCTCCCCAGGCTTCAGGAAAGCCTCCAGAGCCTGTGGATGGCGAAAAATGGACCCAACGGGCCTACCAGAAGTTCGGAAATGAACTTCCAGTAGACCCGTTGGGCTGTTTTTCGCCCTCCTGAAGCCTAGGGAGGGCGAAAAATGGCCCAACGGGCCTACCGGAAGTTCATTTCCGAACTTCCGGTAGGCCCGTTGGGCTCAGTTTTTCGCCATCCACAGGCTCCGGAGGCTTTCCTGAAGCCTGGGGAGGGCAAAAAACGGCCCAATGGGCCTACTGGAAGTCCAGAGGCTTCAGTGAGGCCTGCACGCATGCGCAGGGGAGGCAGCGCGGGGGGGGTTGTGCGCGAATGCACAGGGGGAGGGCATTGCATTATGGGTGTGACCACACGCGCACATGCTATCGCACGCATGCCCTTTTGGCACCCGAGCAAAAAAAGGTTCGCCATCACTGTTATAAGGCATATACAAAAAGAGGAAAAGGCCAAAGCACATGAGGCAGACCCAGAAGAAAAGAGACACAGACAATATCAAAGACATACTACAAAGCATCAATTAACAATGGTTGAGGCTGCCAGAAGAGCAAGAACTAGAACTTTCTATCTCCCTTGATACCTGAAGTGGTAAAAGAGGAAAAAACGAAGAGGAAGAAAGACAACGCATAGCAATGTACTTCTCATTGCAAAGAAATACAGCAGTTGAATCTAATAAGGAGAAGCCATATTACAAATAGATGCCAAGCATTTCCAAACTTGCCAGCAAAAAGTAAAACCTGTATTAAACCTGATATAAAGAAAAACTTGAAATATTTTGTTTGGATTATCAGATGGTTCTACAGAAAAGGAAAGGGAATATAAAGTCAGTTTATTTAATCAAGGTTAAAACAAAATAAGTTGTTACTTCTGGCAACACTTTAAGGACTTTCTGCTGACACCAAGACTGAAAGGATGTTTTAAGGATTTGTTTATAGATAAGAGAAGATTATGGGATGAAGAGATAAACATTTGCAACTTGGTGAAGAGTTATTAAATTTGTTTATACTTCTGATAAAGGTTGGAAATTCTTTACATATTTATTTTTTCTTTTATTATATTCTTATTTTTTCTTTTTCTTTTTGTAAGTTTTACTTCTTTCTATTCTTTTTTATTCTTTCTTTATGTTTAATTTATATTAGATTTTACTATTATAATCAAAATTCTTAGTAAAAAGAATTTATATCTAGGGCTTTTATTCCAATCTGAACTGCCATTTTCAGTCAAGCCTTTAGTTTGTTAAGATGACTTGTTCACCTTTAATTAATATAGCGGATTATGTTAACTCATTACAAACAAGTCAATTTTGTGTGTCTCATGAGTGTTAAACACTGATAATTTACCCAAATGATATCTTTGTTCTTGAAACAGTATTGACTTTATTCAGAATTATTTGGAAAAAAATGTTTGTGTGTGTGTGTGTGTGTATATATCTAAATCTGCTTATATTAGAAAAACTAGCTTAAAATAGAATTTTAAAAGTATAAATACATGAATTGTACAGATATTTAAAGAATGCATAATTTTATTTGCAAAAGAAATGAAATTGTAGTTAAAGTAAAAAAAAGTGCATAAAAGTTCCACCAACATGCAACCACTAGTGCTGTGCTGTCTCATAGTGATGGTAGTAGATCGATGGGAATTCCCCTGAATGATGAGCAAAGAACACCAGGAATATATGTCAAACAGTATATAATCCCAGCAAGGACATTCAAAGCAAGAAAAACATTCCAGCTACCCAGATAAAACAATCAGATTCCTATATTGGGCAGCAGCAATACAGGAAGTTAGTAGAGATGGATGGTAGAGAGCCACGGTGGCGCAGTGGTTAGAATGCTTTACTGCAGGCTACTTCTGCTGACTGCCGGCTGCCTGCAATTTGGCAGATCGAATCTCACCAGGCTCAAGGTTGACTCAGCCTTTCATCCTTCCGAGGTGGGTAAAATGAGGACCCAGATTCTTGAGGGCAATATGCTTACTCTGTAAACTGCTTAGAGAGGGCTGTAGAAGCACTGTGAAGCGGTATATAAGTCTAAGTGCTATTGCTATTGCTATTTCTTTAGTGACAACAGCAAAGACAACATTTCATATTGTAAGGAATAAGGCAGTATCAAGTGACTGATAATATAGTGCCAGATGATGGGCCACTTAAGTCAATCTATAAACTGAGAATTCTCCATCCTGAGGAGCAACAGACTAGTAATCATTTATGGTGTGTCTACATTAGAACCTTTTGAATGTCTGCTGATGTTGCCATGGAGAAAAACAAAATGCAAAGCTGCTAAATCAGAGTTACAATGGGAACATGGAATGAACGAGAGGATTGAACATGAGAAAGCTCAACATAGTGAAATATTAAATGATTTGACTAGTTATTCAGCTTCTTAGGCATCAGTAATTTTAATGCTAATTGGAAACCCTTTTTGAATTTTCTGTGTAAAACAGAAAAAATAAAATGATATATGGGTTTCATGATTAAAAAATAGCTGATAGAAAAAAAATTAGGGTAAGAGATTTGTAAGTTTGAAATCATTTCTTTGTATTTCTTTTTCTTCTGCATTTTTGGCTCTGCTTTCCCTTTCTTTCCTTCTTTCCTTTCTTCATTTTTCTATCTTTAATATTAGTTTAATCCTTATATATTAAAAATCTAATAAAGTTGTCTAAAAAGACATCTTAAGCATTGACAAATGAAAATGGACTGGAATTGAACACTTTCAATAAGAAAATTATACAGTTATTACTTAGGATATGAAACACAAGGAATGGTGATGTTTTTATTCAGGAGGGATACAGAAAAAACAATACTCAGCTACAATGTAACAAGTATCTGAACAATGCTAATTATACTTTGGAAATAAGCATTTAACATGATGATGATCCAAATGTATGCTTTAACTAGTGATGCAGAAGGCGAGAGGGTGATGGTAAAACTCAGTTTGAAATTGACAGAACATACAAACTGCATTTTATTGTAGACTGGAATGCAAACATTGGAAATCTTAAGGATAGTAATAAGTTGGACTGTAGAACCTAGCAAATTGAAATGAAATAGGAGACTACCAGTTTCTGCCAATCCAATAATTTTATTCAATGCTAACACAGTTTTAAAACAGTCAAAATGACATCAGTATACATGGATATCATAAGATGGTTAATTATAACAGCAAAAACATGGATACAGCAAATTGTTGAACTGATCACAAACTGCTCAGATGCAACTTCTAAGTTAAGCATAAGCCAAAGAAGAAAGCCAACCAGTTTCACAATATTATCTTGCAATATATTCAGTGTTTTCAAGAAGAACAGAAATCACTTTGAAGTTATGAGTCTCATTGATAGAGAATTCAGAGGGAATGAAATCAAAGAAGTTGTTAAAGGTGAATGTGAAAAGGGATTGCCAAATACCAAGAAACAGAAGAAAGCAAACTGGATGTCAGGACAAATGTTGAAAATGACCAAAATGAGAACAGAAGCCAAAGCCATGAAAGATAAAGGTAGAGGAAATAACTTAATAAAGAACTTGAGAGAGCTGTTAGATGAGACAAGAAGCAATTTTACAAAGATCTGTAAAAACACTGAAGATGGAAGCACACATAGAAAAACAGGGAAAGTCTTCCAAAAGATCTCTGCACTCAGAAGGAGGTTCCAACTTTGAATTGATAGGTTACGGGATTCCAATGGATAGTCAGTAAATTTGTTTGATCCCAAGAAGATCAAACAAAACAAAAGGAGGATACTGAATTTCTCTGCAGCAGAGATGTCAACATCCAAGACACCTTAGAAAACATTCTCCACTTATAAAACCTGGTAATATAAGATGAAGTTAGATCAGCACACTTATTACAAAATCAGACTATAGGAATGTATGGAGTATCTATTGAAACAGGAAAAAAAATCAGTCAAAGGTCTAACTAAACAATGCCACCAAATCTGAACAATGAAATAGTAGCTAGTATGTAGGAAGAGGTCAGTTTATATACCAATCCCCCAAAAAGTAATTTAATAGAATATGCAAACTATCACACAACAACTTAATTTCTCATGCTAGCAAAATAATGTGTAGGAACATCCAACAGATTACAGCCCTATATGGAAAGGGAGGTGTGAGATGTTTAAGCTGGTTTTAGAAAAGGGCATAGAACCTGAGATATTATTGCTGATAGACACTGGCTAATTTAAAAACTTAAAAAATACCAAAAGGATGTGAATATGTACGTACTTCATTTATTATAAAAGAACCTTCAGTTGTGTCAATCATGTCAAGCCATGCCAAGTGCCTAGAAAAATGGGAATCCAGGAATTTTCATTGAACTCATGAGCACCCATACAAATGTCAGATACCACAATTTGGATGGAACATAGCAAAACAGATTGGCACCAGCTTGGCAAAGGAGGAAGACAAGGACGTATGTTCTTCCCTTATTTATTCAATGTGTATGTTGAATATATATTGAAAGAATCTGGATTGGAAGATGCATCTGGTATTACAACTGGAGGAAGAAACATCAATAACCTGCACTATGCCATTGACACAACTCTGATAACTGGAAATGCAAATGACTGCAAGCTTCAGTGATTAAATTTAAGGAGCATCATGAAAAAGTGTGACCAGGATTAAAGAAGATCAAACTAATAACAATGTCTGACACTAGTGATCTATATTAAGAATATTTTGCCACTCTGTAGGTAGTATCTGCATTTGAATCAGACAGAAAAAAATGATCAGATCAATCTCAACAATTACTCAAAAGAAATGATAATAGTGGCTGATGAGAAAATTTACAAAAGGAACAATGTACTAAAAATATGCCATTAAGTTAGTAGACCCGAAAAGGTGGGAAGATAACTAATATGGAACACATACAAATCTTGGTTGCATACAGTAATTGCAAAGGTGGAATATTTGGTCAAGATAACAAAAAATCGTGGAAATTAATTTGGAGGTAAGTCGTTGAAAAGGAAGAAGCCAGGCAAAGATTTTAATGTAGACTTTGGCTAAAATTTTGTTTACTGACATTCTAGAGAACTGAATTTGCCATCAGGTCATTGAAGAGTACCTCCACTCTCTAATATAACATTTCATAAATTAGTTTTTTCTTTCAACTGTAAATCACAGAGTGAATGCTATAAAGTCATACAAGCTTTCAAGGAAAGCACATCAGTTTTAGCAAGCCGATATCCCACATGTTCTTTCCTCTTTAAAGAATACATAAATTAGAATCATGAACTGTGTCCATCATCTTAAAACTTGGATACAAAACAAGAAATTATAACAATGCTGGCTGGGATGGTAACCTAAATGCAATTGTTTATCCAGCTTGAAAAACACACTAGAAGAATGCTCCAGAACACTCTTTTTACTAAATTTCAGCTAATAAACCATACTACATACATATTGTGCATAATATTCTTAGATTTCAAAGCCTAATGGGCTGTTTTAATAACAGACGAGGAATATTTTATGTTAGATAGGGGGCGTAGCAAGAAGAGGCAGGACGCAGGAATACTTCAGCACCTTTTATTCCCTAGCCGCTAAGTACGAACTGCTGGCAGGCTGCCGGGGCTCCCTATTTAAGGAGCTCCGGCAGACTAGCCGGCCACTGACAGTGGTTTATTTTTCCCACCGCTAGATTGTCCAATCAGTGGCGGTCATGCAAATCCGTGCTACGTCCGTACGTACGTAACACCCCTCCCCTCCTAGATCGAGGCTTGTCCAATCGGTGATGCACAAAAGTAACATAATCACGTAGATAGGTGGGTCATTTAATGTTCCTACTGGACCTGCGCAGCTCAGTCGTTCTGGTGGCAGCAGCCTGTGCAGTCAGGCCTGCTGTCTCTCCTGGATTTTGTAATGGAACCTCCTGGAACTCTCTGCTTGACGTGGCGGCCTCCGGCCTGGTACCTCCATCCTCCGTTCCTGGATTACTTTACAGGACATTGGCACCTTCAGATAAGTTTCCGCGCTCCTCCCTTGGGCTTGAGAGTAGGGTGTCCTGGGTTCCTCTAGTCAGGGCTGGTTCGCCAGTGGCAGTTTCCCTGCCAGTTGGTTTGTATGCTCTGCGGGACGGAGACTCGCATTGTTCTCGGGTTTGTCCAGGGTCTGTTTGGAGTTCCTGGCTGTCTGATTGTCTCACCCAGGAGTCTCCCAGTCTACTCTGGAGTTGGTCGATGTGTCTTCTCCACACTCGGCCGTCGTCCAGTTCCACCTTGTATGATTTGGGTCCTGTGATGGCCACTATCCTAGCTCTCACCCAAGTCAGGTACCCCGCATAGTTGTGGGCAAAAACCAGATTGTCTGTTTTGAATGATCTGGTCTGCCTGGCTGAGTCCAGGGGGGTCTCGGGTTGATAGTTAGGGTGCAATCTATCTAGTCGGGACCTTAATTTCTGTCCCATTAATAGCTCGGCTGGGCTTCTGTGGGTGGTTGCGCTGGCTGTGATATGCTGTGCTAGTAAAAACTGGTCAATCTTTTCTTGCCAGTTCCGCGGTCCCATTCTGGTGAGCGTTTCCTTGGTCAGTCTCACCATCCATTCTGCTTGCCCATTGCTCGCTGGGCTGAATGGTGCCACCAGAGCATGCCTTATGCCCTGCTCTGCCAGGAAGGATTCCATGGTCTTGGCTGTCAGTTGTGGCCCGTTGTCCGAGACTAGGATGTCGGGTAGGCCATGGGTTGCGAATATTTTCTGCAACGCTCGAATAGTTGTCTCTGTGGTTATGGTTGACATGGTGACTACTTCCAGCCATTTGGAATAGGTGTCCACCACGATCAGGAAGGTCTGTCCCCCCATAGTCTGGCAAAGTCTATATGTATTCTCAACCAGGGTCCCTTGGGTACTTCCCATTCCTGTATGGGTGCGTGAGGCGGGGCTGGTCTCATCTCCTGGCATGGCATGCAGGTAGTCACCCATTACATAATGTCTCGGTCCAAAGTTGGCCACCAAATATAGCTGTGGGCCAACGCTTTCATGTGCACAATTCCTGGATGCCCCACATGTAATGTTTCGAGGACTTGTTTCCTCAATTCTTGGGGTACAACAACTCTCTCCCCCATAGTAGGCACCCCTTAAGGGTTGACAATTCTAGTTGTTTATTATAAAAGCTTGTAAACTTGTCCCCCAGCTTTTCTTGTGGCCACCCCCTCAACACACAGTTCAAAACCTTGGACAACACCCTATCTTTTTTGGTGTATTCTGCAATCTCAGTGGATGTGACTGGTCTAGCTGTGCCAATGTCTATTAACAGTACTTGTGCTACGGGGGCTGGGTCTTCCATGAATTCAGGCATCAGACATCTGCTGAGGGCGTCTGCATGGCTGATGCTTTTGCCTGGGTGGTGCACTAGCTACATACTAGGATATGTAGTCATATCCTGTTAGAAAAATGGACCACCTTGTCATTCTGGGGGACATGTAGGTCGGGGTCTGCCAGTCTCCCATGAGGAGTCCCAGAAGCGGTTTATGGTCAGTGATGAGTTTGAATCTCCTCCCGTAAACATATTCGTGGAAGCGTTTGATCCCTGCAACGGCAACCAGGGCTTCCTTGTCGATTTGGCTGTAGTTTCTCTCTGCTGGGGACAATGTCTTAGAGTAGTACCGTGTTTCCCCGAAAATAATACATGTCCCCATAATAAGGCCAATCAGGCTTTTCAGCGCATGCGCTGAAATAAGCCCCCCCCCAAAATAAGGCCCCCCCAACTACTTTGCGGGGAAAGGGGGGACATGCCAGGAGCCGCTCTTTTTGCGGTGGGCACTCTTGGCTGGGAGAGAGAGAGAGCAAGCAAGAAGTGGGTGCATTCACACCCTGCGGAACTGGCTCGGCTCCTCTGGGCTCTGCCTATGGCAGCGTTTTGAAATGCGCTCCTGCCTGCGATGAGGCGGCGAGGCAGGGATCGAGGCTCCCCTCCTCTTCTTCGCAGGCAGGAGGTGCTGGTGCACCGTGACTCTCGGGCACTCGCTACTTGTGCCTCTGCGGCTACTGACATTGCAGAGCCCTGCAGTCAGCTAGAGAGCACCAGGCCGCGGGTCGGCCTCGCCGCCCCTTTGGCTCTGCCTCCTGCCGACGCCTCCTGCCCACAACGCTGCCATAGGCAGACCCCAGAGGAGCCGAGCCAGTCCTGCGGTGTGTGTGCGCACCCACCTCTCATTTGTTCTCTCTCTCGCTCTCTCTCTCCCGGGAGCTGGCTCTGCCTCCTGCCCACGCCTCCTTCGCTCACTTGCCGGCTCGGGATGCTCATCCTCCACCTGCCCTCCCCACATCCTTCAGATGGGGGATGCAGGCGAGGGCAGTGCGTGGGAATCCCCCGCAGGAACAGCCACCCAGCGCACCAGCCTCTCGCTTGCTCTTTCTCTCTCTCTCCGAGGAACGCGACAGAGCTACAAGTCCCAGGTAGGACATGCGTCTTGCGGCCCACCCCGCCCCACCTCACCTGCCACCCCCAAATTGCACCCCACCATGAGACGCGCGTCCTACCTGGGACTTGTAGCTCCATCGTGTTCCTCAGTGTTGTGTCCACTGACCCTCCCCCGCCTCCGGCTCTCGAGCGAAGCAGGAGGGGGAAGAAACTCTCACGGGCTGCCTGAGCTGACAGCCAAACTTCTAGCTGGGCTCAGCAGCAGAAGCAGCCGGGCATGCGCTTCCTTGTCTCTTCCAAATGCACCCTCTCTCTCTCGGCAGGGGGGGAAGAGTGCACGTAAGACACAGCACCAGGGACAAGGAACCTTTTGGCTGCACGCTGCACGCAAGAAATCTTTCTCTCTTCCAAACTCTGTCAGAAATGAGTCTTCATGAGACTCATCGCGTCTGCGCAGCCTTTTGGAGTGAAAGGGGAGAAAGATTTCTTGCGTCCAGCGTGCAGCCAAAAGTTTCCTTCTTTTGGTGCTGTGTCTTACGTGCACGGCCCTCTCTCTCCCCCCCCCCCGCCAAGAGAGAGAGTTTGGAAGAGACAAGGAAGTGCATGCCCGGCTGCTTCTGCCACTGAGCCCGGCTAGAAGTTTGACTGTCAGTTCGGCTTCCTCAGGCAGCCTGCGAGAGTTTCTTTCCCCTCCCGTTTCGCTCGAGAGCCGGAGGCGGGGGAGGGTCAGTGGACACAACACTGAGGAATGTGACGGAGTTACAAGTCCCAGGTAGGATGTGCGTCTCGTGGCTCACCCCACCCCGCCCGAACTGCCACCCCCAAATTGCACCCCACCGTGAGACACAAGTCCTACCTGACACTTGTAGCTCCGTCACGTTCCTCGGTGTGTCCAGAGAAGTCCATTGTAAAAGAAAATTTCTCGCGAGTTCGAGAAGATTGATTGAACTCGCGAGAAGTTTTCTTTTACAATGGTCTTCTCTGGACACAATGCCAAGGAACGTGACGGAACTACAAGTGTCAGGTAGGACGCGCGTCTCGTGGCCCAACATGTCCCACCTGCCAGAAATGAGTCTCTGTGAGACTCGTCACACTACCGCCGCTGCCTCGTGGAGCAGGACTCTGCAAGGCTTGTTGTGCCGTTGCATGCACGAAGGGCAGCAGGACCCCACCTGTGCTGGTATGATGAAGCTCGCGGCAGTCCTGCAGTTCGTGCGTGCAACGGCACAACGAGCCTTGCAGAGTCCTGCTCCACGAGGCGGTGGCGGTGGGCCAGCCACTCAGCTGGCGCCAAGAACAGGGAGGGGAGGCGGTGGTGATGGGACATCCAGTCCCATGCTTGCTGCCTACTGCACCCCCAAAATAATAAACCCCCCCCGATAATAAGGCCAAGGCCATATTTCGGGGTTCAAAAAAATATAAGGCCCTGTCTTATTTTCAGGGAAACACAGTAGGCAATGGGTGCATCTGAGCCATTTGGTAACTGATGACTGAGGACGGCCCCAACTCCGAATGGGGACATGTCACAGGTCAATATTAAGGGAAGAGTCTCATTATACTGGATGGGGACACTGTCGGATGAGAGTAGTTCTTTGACCATGGTGAATGCATTGTCCTTCTTCCGTCCCCAGATCCACGTGGTCGTCTTCCCTAGTAGTCCGTGGAGCGGCTCAGCAACAGTTGCCTTCTGTTTTAAGAAAATGCTATAAAAGTTCAATAGTCCCAAGAAGGCTTGCAGTTCTGTTTTATTCCTTGGGGTTGGGGCTTCTTTTATAGCTTTTACTTTGCTTTCCGTGGGGTGGATGCCTGATTCGTCGATTAAATAGCCTAGGAACTCGACTTGTTTTACACCGATTTTACATTTTTCCTTTTTTACTTTGAGTCCCTTCTTTTGAAATTTTCCCAATGTTTCCTTTAATCGGTCTATGAGTCAAAGTATGGGACTACTTCCGGAATGCCCTGCAGTAGGCGCTCCATCATACTTTGGAATAGCCCTGGGGCGACGCTTACTCCAAATTGCAGCCATTTGCATTTGAATGCCCATCTATGCATCACAATCGTTTGGGCCTCTGCAGTGGCGGCATCCACTGGCAATTGTTGGTAGGCCTGGGCCAAGTCCAATTTGGTGAATACCTTGCCATTCCCCAGTGAATGTAAGAGATGTTGCACTACGGGCACCGGATATGCACTTTGTTGCAAGGCTTTATTTAAAGTGCATTTATAATCCACGCAGACGTGGATGGATCTGTCTGGCTTAATTGGGGTGACTATTGGGGTCTCCCACATGGCGTGATCGATTGGCTCCAGGACCCCTTGAGAAATAAGCTTATCTAATTGCTCAACTACCTTGCGCCGTAGAGCAAACGGAACTCTCCGGGGTTTGAGCCTGATTGGGGTAATACTAGGGTCTAGGTTAAATGATATAGGTTTCCCTGTATATTTACCTAGACTCCCGTCGAACACGTCCCCAAATTGTGCCAGCAGCTGGTCTAGCTTGTTTCTCCTGGTTTGGTTTATGCAGGTGATGCCAAGTCCCAATGGTTTGAACCACTCTATGCCCAGCAAGGTGGGCCGGTCGCTTGCGATGATGGTCAGGGGAAGTCGGCCGCAGAAATCTTTAAATTGAACCCTTACTTCAGCTCACCCCAACACGGGAATGTTGTTTCCCTGGAAGTCATTCAACTTGATATTCTGTGGCTTGAGTTGCCTTCTGGATATTGTTGGATTGATGCTTTGGAGCGTTCGCCAGGACACTATGGTAAAGAACGACCTGGTGTCCAGCTCCATTTCGCATGGGGTTCCTTTGATGGGAATCATCACATGGTATTTGTCCCCCTCGCATGCATCCGAGTGGCCCACAGTGGTTTGGTTTATCCCCCGGTTGTCTGGATAGTGGTCCTCCCGGCGTTTGTTCCGTTGGAATCCGGGTCTCGCTTGCCCGTGCCTCCCTGGTCCCGATGGTGGTTTGGGTTGGTAGGGGGTCGGCTGTGTGGCTCTACAGGCCTCGGCTATGTGGCCTTGTCATTGGCACCAGCGGCAGATGGCTTCTTTAAATTGGCAAACTGAGCCGAGGTGGCGCAGTGGTTAGAGTGCAGCACTGCAGGCTACTTCAGCTGACTGCTAGCTGCAGTTCGGCGGTTCAAATCTCACCGGCTCAAGGTTGACTCAGCCTTCCATCCTTCCGAGGTGGGTAAAATGAGGACCCAGATTGTTGGGGGCAATATGCTGACTCTGTGAACCGCTTAGAGAGGGCTGTAAAGCACTATGAAGCGGTATATAAGTCTAAGTGCTATTGCTATTGAAACTGCTCTAGCATGGAGCCCCATGCATCCGGAACAACTGGGTTGCTTAAAGTCACTGCCCCTTTGGCTTTCCCATTTGTCCGGATATACTCGGTGGACGGCTTCTTCTGCTTCTTCTCCCTCATCCTTGTAGTCAGGAATCTTGGTGGTCCAGTCAGGCTCTCGGTTGGCGCGATGGACTCCGCTGGTCTTCCTGATGTCTGCGGCGGAGTTATCTGAGGATTCAGCGGCTCTCGCTTCTTCGACCGCGTCCTTAAAAGTCACCCCTCTCTGCACCAACAGTTTCTTTTGAAGGGTTAGTTCCTTCATGCCCAGGATGACTTGATCTCGCATCATTTCTTCGGGATTGACGAACTCGCACTTTGTTGCGATCTCCCTCAGCTTTGCCATGAAATCATTTATGGTCTCCCCCTCTCATTGGCGCCGATGGTAGAACTCATTCCGGATCACCATGGGGGTTGCCGTTGGGGCATAGTGATCTTTGAGAGTATTTTGTAGAGTTGTCCATGAGATTGCTTCTATATCAGCGGGTGAGACAAGGGTCTGTGCCATCTTGTAGATCTTTGTCCCACAGTATGTGAGGAAGAGGGCTCTCTTGCGGTTGTCCGGTAGGTCCTGGTAATTGTTGGCTTCCAGGAACATCCTGAACCGACTTATGTAAGTGTGCCATTCTTCTGCTTGCGGGTCGAATAATGCTGCTGCGGGGGAGGTTTGAGTAGCCATCCTCAGGTTGGCCGGAGCAGGGTCGTGCCTTGCTGTAAAGATGGCCGCGGATGCCACGAGGTGATGGTCAGTTCCTTTGTCCCTTCTTGTCCTCTTCAGTATACCATCCTCGTCACCAATGTTAGATAGGGGGCGCAGCAAGAAGAGGCAGGACGCAGGAATACCTCAGCACCTTTTATTCCCTAGCCGCTAAGTATGAACTGCCAGCAGGCTGCCGGGGCTCCCTATTTAAGGAGCTCTGGTAGACTAGCCAGCCACTGACAGTGGTTTATTTTTTCCCACTGCTAGATCATCCAATCAGCAGCGGTCATGCAAATCCATGCTACGTCTGTCCGTACGTAACATTTTAGAATAGAATAGAACTGGAAGGGACCTTGGAGGTCTTCTAATCCAGCCCCCTGCTCAAGCAGGAGAACCTATACCATTTCAGACAAGTGACTGTCTAGTCTCTTCTTAAAAACCTCCAGTGATGGAGTGCCCACGATATCTGAAGGCAAACTGTTCCACTGGTTAATTGTCCTCACTGTTAGGAAGTTTCTCCTTAATTCCAGATTTCTTCTCTCTTTGATTAGTTTCCAACCATTGTTTCTTGTCCTGCCCTCCGGTGCTTCGTAGAATAATTTGATACACTCTTCTTTGTCGCAGCCCCTCAAATACTGGAATACTGCTATTGTGTCACCCCTAATTCTTCTTTTCTTTAGACTAGCCAAACCCCAAAACTGCAGCCGTTCATCATATGGTTTAGTCTCCAGACCTTTGATAATCTTAGTTGCTCTTCTCTGAACTTTTCCCAAAGTCTTAATATCTTTTTTGTAGTATGGTGACCAAAACTGGATGCAGTATTCCAGGTGTGGTCTTACTAGGGTTTTATAAAGTGGCACTAATATTTCATGTGATCTTGATTCTATGCCTCTGTTTATACAACCCAGGATCGTATTAGCTTTTTTGGCTGCTGCTGCACACTGCTGGATCATATTCAAGTGATCATTCACTAGGACTCCAAGGTCCCTCTCACAGTTACTGTTTTTGGCCCAGGTCTCACCTAATCTGTACTTATACATTTGATTTTTCCTGCCTAAATGTAAAACTTTGCTTTTCTTCACATTAAAATTCATTTTGTTGGATAGGGCCCATTGTTCAAGTTTGTCAAGATCTTTTTTGATCCTTCTGGGGTGTTGGCTATTCCTGCCAGTTTAATCTCATCTGCAGATTTGATGAGTTCCCCTTCTATTCCCTCATCTAAGTCCTTAATGAAGATATTGAAGAGTACTGGGCCTAAGACGGAGCCTTGTGGTACCCCACTGCTTACTTCTCTCCATGTGGATATAGTACCATTAAGGACTACTCATTGAGTACTGTTTGTCAGCCAGCTACAAATCCATCTGGTGGTGATGTTGTCTATTCCACATTTTTCTAGCTTACCAAGTAGTAGATTGTGGTCTACTTTGTCAAATGCTTTACTGAAATCTAAGTATACTATGTCCACAGCATTTTGCTGGTCTACTAATTGAGTGACTTTATCAAACAATGAAATAAGATTGGTTTGGCATGATTTAAAAAACCTGTGCTGGTTACTAGTTATAATTTTATTTGTTTCTAGTTGTTTACAGATGTTTTTTATTATCTTTTCCAGGATCTTCCCAGGTATTGATGTTAGACTGATTGGTCTATAGTTTCCTGGGTCTGTGTTTTTCCCTTTCTTGAAGATGGAAACCACATCAGCCAATCCTTTTCCAATCCTCAGGTACTTCCCTGGTGCTCCAGGATTTTTGAAAGATATTGTACAGTGGTTCTGAGATAAGATCTGCCACCTCCTTCAGAACTCTGGGATGTAATCTGTCAGGTCCTGATGATTTATATTTGTCAAGTTCAGATAGGTGTTCTCTTACCATTTTCTTGCTTATTTTAATTTTTATTTCTAGTTTGTCTTTTACAGTAGTTTTTTTGGTATGTTGGGCTACAATTTCTTTTTGCATGAACACTAATGCAAAGAATGAGTTAAGCAGGTCTGCCAGTTACTTCCTTGCCATCTTCTCTCTTTAGTGGACCTACTGTTTCCTTGACTTTTTTCTTGTTATTAATATGTTGAAAGAAACTTTTTTTATTATCTTTGACTTTTGTTGCAAGTGTTTGTTTATTCTGAGCCTTTGCTTTCCTGACTTCATCTTTTCAGATTTGGGCTATCTGCTGATAATCAGCCTTAGTTATGTGTCCCTCTTTCGATTTTTTTTTTGTACTTTTTGTCTTTCAGAAAGACCTTTTTGTATCTCAGTTTACCAGAGAGATCTTTGTGCAGCCATGCTGGTTTCTTCTTGAATTTCTTGTTTTTCTTTTTCAGTGGTATTGTGCTGGACTGGGCTTTTATGATCACATTTTCAGAGTTTCCCATGCTTTTTGAGTTGTTTTCCCCTTTAGGATTTTCATTCATGGAATCTTTCCTATGCTCTCTCTGAGTTTGTTAAAATCAGCTCCTTTAAAGTTTAAGACACTGGTTGGATTATTTTCTATTGCTTGTGTTTGCATTATATTGAATTCCAGAATGACGTGGTCACTTTCACCTAAAGTTCTAGCAACTTCTACTCCCTCTATCATTTCTTCTCTATTAGTAAGAATTAGGTCCAGTATAGCTTTACTTCTAGTTCCCTCTTCTACCTTTTGGATGATAAAGTTGTTGGCTAAGTTGGTTAGGAATCTGTTTGATCTCCCACTCACTTCAGAGTTTATCTCCCAGTTGATATCTGCATATTTAAAGTCTCCCATTACTACTATGGTATGCTTCCTACATACATTTGTTAACTGGATAGCAAAGAGTTCATCTATTTCTTTGGTTGGGTGGCCTGTAATATACACCTATGGCAATGCCACTTTCCCCCCCCCTTTTATATTGACCCATATACATCCTGGAGGGTTTTTATCTTTGATCATGTGCATTTCTGAAGATATATAGTGGTCTCTTACATACAGTGCAATTCCACCTCCTCTTTTGTTGATCTGTTTCTTTTGAACAATTTGTATCCATCCATCAGTACATTCCAGTCATGGGTTTCATCCTACCAGGTTTCTGTAATGGCAACTATGTCATACCTACCCTTGTGCACTATTGCTTCTAGTTCACCCTGTTTGTTCCCCAAGCTTTGAGCATTTGTATATAAGTATTTAAGACTTTTATGTCTGTCCATGGGTATGGTTCCTGCATCTCCTAATTGTTGTTTGGGTTTTTCTTTTTTCCCCATCACTCCCTACTTCATTGTTTGTTTTCTTGGGATTTATGATTGGTTTTGTGTTCTAGCGATTCTAAAGATTGGTCACCCCCTCAATTTTAGTTTAAAGCCCTTCTTTTTCCAAGTACATTTTCCCCTGTTTTCATGTTTCCATCCCTTGCCAAGAGTCCTTTTTTAAGGTAATGCAGTCCATGGTCCAGGAAACCAATTTTTTTCCTGGTGACACCAACCCTTTGGCCAGTGGTTTATTTCTAGGATTCTTTTTCCCCTCAATGGGTGTTGACCTTTTATTGGGAGTACTGATGAGAACACTACTTGTGCTCCTAGCTCCTTAAGTTTATTGCCTAGTTGCTTATAATCTCTCAATGTCTATGGAGATTCTCAGTCATCCAGGTCATGGTTGTCCCAAAGGTGCTTTTTCAAGAGGCAACTGGACTTTCTGGTTTTTCTTTGAAGAAGAAGCTTCTTGGATGAGAAGAGAAACGTCTTCAAAGAAAAACCAGAAAGTCCAGTTGCCTCATGAAAAAGCACCTTTGGGATAATCTCTCAATATAGTACTCAGATTCTTTATTCATTTATGTCATTTGTCCCAATTTATTCATTTATGTCATTTGTCCCAATATGAAGGAGGAAGAAAGGGTAGTATTCTGTGGGCCTTGTGGCTGTGGTTAGGTTCTCAGCCACATCCTTGATTTTTGCTCCAGGGAGAAAACATACCTCCCTAGATTGTATATCCGGTCTGCAGATGGCTGGTTCTGTTCCTTTGAGAATAGAATCTACTATCATCAACACTCACCTTCCTTTTTGGGGGGTGCAGTCTGGGGTGCGTTTCTGTTTATCTCAGGTGTTTTTGTTGATGTGACTTTTTAAGGGATGTTTGATGATGTCTCTTTTCTAGAATGTTTCCTTCTGTTGGGAGCCAACTCCCATTACATTCTCTCTCCCTCTCTCTCTCTCTCTCTCTCTCTCTCTCTCTCTCTCTCTCTCTCTCTCTCTCTCTCTCTCTCTCTCCCCCCTTTGTCTTTTAAAATAAACACAAAGTTTAAAATCACAATGAAATGAAAATATTTCTGTTTATGAGAAAATAAAGATTTTTCAATTGGGGAAAGTCAGGTTTTCAAGACTTTTTAAAGATGGTCATAATATGGGTGAAGGTAATCTTCCAGAAGACAGGTAAGAGGTCCACTTCCATTATTTAATTGATAGGATGCAGAACATGCCAACTCTGTCCAATTGTGCACGATGGAAGTAATTATATAAAAAGGAATGTTATTATTATTATTTATTATTTATTAAATTTGTATGCCGCCCAACTCCCAAGGGACTCTGGGTGGCTCGCAACAATATAAAAAACCATTAAAAGAAACCATAATAAAAACAATTAAAAACAGTTAAAAACTCATACATACCGTTTCATGGCCGGACCTCGCCAATTACAGAGGCGAGATCAACAGCCCCAAGCCTGCCGGAAGAGCCAGGTCTTCACCACTTTCCGGTAGGCCAGCAGGGTGGGCGTGGTCCGGACCTCAGGGTGTAGCTGGTTCCAGAGGGCCGGAGCAGCCACAGAGAAGGCCCTCCCCCGTGGGCCCGCCAGCCGGCACTGTTTAGCTGATGGGACCTGGAGGAGCCCAACCCTGTGGGATCTTACTGGTCACTGGAAGCTATGTGGCAGAAGGCGGTCTCGAAGATAACCTGGCCCTGAGCCATATAGGGCTTTAAAGGTAATAACCAACACCTTGAATTGTGCCCGGAGACCAATAGGCAGCCAGTGCAGCTCGCGGAGTATAGGTGTAATATGGGTGTACCTAGGTGCACCCACGACAGCTCGCGCAGCCGCATTCTGGACCAATTGTAGTCTC
>QLTV01004257.1:1606647-1628844 GCA_003457575.1 Thermophis baileyi | reverse complement strand
GTCCTGCGATGGGGCGGCGAGGCAAGCATCAAGGCTCCCCTTCGCTTCCTCGGAGGCAGGAGCGCGTTTGAAAACGCTGGCAGAGACAGAGCCCAGAGGAGCCGAGCAGTCTCGTGGGGTGTGCGTGCCCTCGACTCTCACTTGCTCTCGCTCTCCCGGCCAAAAAAGTGCCCACAGCAAAAAGAGCGCCTCCCGGCATGCCCCCCCTTTCCCCCCCAGAAAGTAATGGGGGGGCTTATTTTCGGGGGGTGGCTTATTTCAACGCATGTCCCGAAAAGCCCTGTTGGGCTTATTATCGGGACATGTCTTATTTTCGGGGAAACACGGTATTTGGGTGTGCGTATATGGAATATGCATACTATAATGCAAGAAAAATATATATTTATTTTGTTATGTCCCAGATGAGATAGACATTATGCAAGCTAGTGACTGGACTCAATTTTATGACTTGTTTTTCTGGCAGTTGTTAAGCAAATGCTGCTGTTATTAAAACAAATGCAGTGGCCATTAAGCTAATAGTGTAGTTAAATGAATTAATGTATTCAAATAGGCATTTTTTCCAGAATCCAACCAAAAAGGCCAGAAACCAACCCAAAACAATAAATCATGGTCACGATTGAGGAACACTGAAATCAGCTGCTAATATGAGCTGGTTGTCAAGCGCCTGAAATGTGGTCATGTGATTATGGGTGTATGTGCAGTCATTGGAACTCATAACTGGGTCATATGTAGCTTTTGAGGGAGCCATCATAACTCTGAATGGTTGCCAAGGTAAAGGTTTCCCTGTCACTCATGTCCGACTCTAGGGCGCGGTGCTCATCTCTGTTTCTTGGCCAAGGGAGCCAGCGTTGTCTGAAGACAATTTCCGTGGTCATGTGGCCAGCATGGCTATACGCCAAGGCACATGGAACACTGTCACCTGCCCACCGAAGTGGTACCTATTAATCTACTTGCATTTGTATGCTTTCGATGTGGGCTAGGTGGGCAGGAGCTGGGGCAAGTAACGGGAGCTCACCCTGTTGCATGGAGCTTGAATCTTGAACCTGGGCTGTCAGCTCTCCAGCTGACAAGCTTAGCGTCTTTAACTGCTGAGCCATCGCGCCCCAGATGAGGATTACCTGTACTGATGTGCCTTCTTCACATACCATATCTGCTTTTCCAATCTGGTATCCTCCAGTAGGTTTGATCATATCTTCCTCAATTCTTACACTCTCTGTGAAATGCAGTCCAAAACACCCAGAAGATATAGATTGAAGAAATGCACTAACATCTGCTTGTTTTGAAAACTATTTTCTCTATTTAGAAAATCTGTGTAGAAAAAAGCATCACACACAAAGCATGCCTGTATAAATTACCCGTCTTAGCATATTCATCACTTTGTAGTTAGGTAACTCCAAAAAAAAAAAAAAAGGTCAGGAAATATGCAGACATTTTTCTAGACGGTTAGGACTGAAAGACCTTTACTCTAAAGGAGAAGCTGACATGCTGTGGTGTCCTAAGATATTTCTAGCTCAAAGATGTTAGAAGCAACACAAGTGTCTAATAACCATATACTATCAGCTTTTCCACAGAGGATCAGTGTGCCACAGTTTGGAATAAAAGAGAAGGTGGTTGCTTCCCCCTCCCCACTCAAGACATACTCCCCTTCTGTGCATGCTTTTTATGTGAATATTTTTACTTGCATTCTTTTACTTGATGACTCTGTTTAAATATTCTTTTGGAGTGATTCTGACATTCAGCATAGACCGGGCACAAATCACAGATGAAGCTGGCTGTCCACCTTCATTTCAGGTTGCTTTTAACATCACTACTTCAAATGATCCAAACTTACACATGCCTGCCTGTAAATACGATGATAAGTTTGAACAGTCAAGTTCTATTGTTCCTGCATTTCAACATTGTCATCAAGTAGACACAAGAAAATCCCATGATGTGACCTTGAATACAATTTGCAGAGCTGGTCCTTATGCTCGGGGAACTTGATGGTGCAAGGGGATTTCTCTGACAGTGGAAGCTTGTTGAAAACAAAGGAATACTACAGTTACCATAGGATGCAAAGGAGCAGGGAAAGGAGAACAAACAAGATGGTGCCTCCAACAAGGAAAACATATATGGGATATGACAAGCAACTTATTTTTCCCAATTTGCTGTGTTTACTTCTACATTATATCACCTCTTTCACCATTCTGTTTTAATGTGCTTTGCACAAGAGGATTCTTGTTTAAACTGTCAGTCTGTTTTTTCTTCCCTGTAACTTCTGGAAGAGTTGGAAGTAGGAGTAGAATAGAAAAGGGTAGAAGCAGAAGCTGAGCCACAGCTCTCAACTGACTGACAACATCTTCTCTATTATTAGTGCCTGCAGAATAGACCTTGCAAAAAAAAAAAAAAAAAAAAAAAAAAAAAAAAAAAAAAAAAAAAAAACATGAATGCATTTCTGATACCAAATGGAATTAATTCAGGACCAGAAATCTGAATCACAAATCTACAATATATGTAGATTCAACAGGGGGAAAATATGGCCTGGAACAGGGGGGACACTCACCCACCCTGCTTTTGCACAACTGTCTGTAATTTTTGTAAAACGGGACTAAATTAAACATTCCTTGATAATAATATGCAATGCCAATATAATACTGTACTAACATTTAATCACTTTTCATATGTAGTATTACCCTGATTCTCCTTTAAAATTTAATGTTGTATATTGCTGTACATTTTTCTTACTGATTGATTCCCTTTATTATTCCTGATTTTATTTATGTAGCTAATTTTTCCTTCTTTCTTTTTCTCTCTCTCTTAAAAAAAAAAAAGCCAAAGCATATATTTTAATGAGTAGTTTTGTTCCACTAACATCTACGGAATAAGAGAATTCAGCACACCTGCCTAAATAAGATGCTCGAGATCACTGAGGAAAGAAATTGACATTTTACTTTACCCTCAGCATGGAGCCAGGGGCAAAGTTTGATCTGAAAACTTGCAAATTAACCAAAACTGTCACTCAGGAGTTATGGGCCTGAATGCTGCAAAATATGTTCTTTGAAGTCCTCATTTCAGCAAAATTATTAAAAACTTTATATCTAATTAAAATTGTAGCCGCATTCCCATTTTTCAAAATCTCTATATCCTGGGGGCCAATTGGGATGAGTGAATCTGCACCCTCCTTTCTGCAGCCCACTGAACTGTTCCTCCAGCAATATCAGATCATTACCATCTCCCCAGCTGAGAGGGAGCAGCCATTATCATGCAGCATTATTAATCTTCTTGTCTTATCAACTTGCAAATCACAAGCCATTGAGCCTTATGGCATGGTTCTGGGTCCATAGTTATTCATTTTGTAGGTCTACCTAGCCTTTGAGTCTCCTTAATCACCTGAAGATTGTCATCTCTTACCTCGGCCTACCCCTGTGGCCCTTCTCAGCTACTGTGAAAAGTCCATGATGTTCTCTCTCTTTTAAAAAGCACTTTTTTATTTAAAGAGAGAGAAGGAGAGAGAAAGAGAAGGAACAGTAAGGAGGATAAATTTCATTAATGGATGTGAATTAACAACCTACTGCCAAGAGCTGACCCCTTCTCCTGACATGTACGCTCAAGTCATTCTTGTCACTCTTTTCCCCATTAATATTCTGAAAAAGACAGTGTATTGAAGAGATGAGAATATGATAGTTCCCTTAAAGAGGCACTGTTGACCTTAGGTTGGGAATTATTCTTTAATTTGCTTTCCTTAAGAAATAAAATATTAAACATATTGGAAAAGGCAAGTTTTCAGTAAGGCAGGGGTACCACGAATGTCCAAGTTAGGAACTTTATAAATCTCTACTTTTAATTTATATAAATGCTACTTTTAGTACTTGGCAAGTAACATGTGTATGCACTATTTTACAGGCATTACTAAGTATATCTCAAACACATAAGATAAATTTGCATTTGATTAAAACTATTACAGGAATATATAGTAATGTTGATTTCTTTAAAAATGTTTTAGCTAATTAAAAGTCAACATTAACACCTATAATTGCAACACAGTGTTTTTAAATAATGAAAAAATAACTTGAGAGGGAGTTTTGCCTTTCCTTTATTCTAATGTTATATAAATATTCTTCTTTTGGAAACAAATAGACCATGGACTTATGTAAAGTAGACAATATCATATATATATTAAATGAATAATAATCCAAGAATTATTCTAAATTAGTGTGATTAGACTGAAGATGTAACAAATCTAACCTACTAAATTTGTATTTGATATAAACTATAAAGAAAACTAACTGCCAAATCTTCATTAAATTCCAAAGAAAAGATATGTAGTGACTTTCTGTCAGTAAAAAAAAAGTAGGATAATGTGTATGTGACAATTAAAAGCCAGCACTTGTATTCCCAGAACATACATTGTTCTAAGGGTCTTCCTTTGATGTGCAATGCATATGTGAGAGGTTTTTTTCTAGACTTTGGTATTCAATACTGGAGTGATGGAACTTATGTTTCTATGCTATTTATGGTGTTTGAGTGCATTATTTGCAGCTTATTGTTTTATTAATGTGTTTAGAAATTTTGAAAGCTTTATGTATTATTGGAATCTGCTCACAGAAATTCATTTATGGGATGAAGGAGAAGAATGGGGACTAGTACCTATGTTTCTACTTTATCACCAATCTTGTCCCCCTCTCCATATAAAGACAAAAGAACCTTTTTCCAAATATAGTGTCTACATGCAACATTTTAAATTATAGAATTTCAAATATAAACATTTTTCCATATATACCTAAAGGTGCTACGGATGGATTAATGAATTCATTCAAATAAACAGTTGTCCTTCAGCAAGAGTTCTGTGGGTAGGGTAAGATTTTACATAAAATCCCATTCAAAAAAACAAACATAAATTTAAAAATGATCTTTCAAAACAGAAATCAAAAGATCAAAGCAATGATTAATTAGAACAAAATGTTGAAGTAATAAAACTGCACACAACTTAACAATTGTGTTTAAATGAATTACAGCAATATATATTTCATAACTTTAAAAAAAAAGCTATTCCTGACATTAAAATATATTAAAATACTTCCTCGGCAATTGAATCAGAATCAGAATAGAGCTGGAAGGGACCTTGGAGGTCTTCTAGTCCAGCCCCCCGCTCAGACAGGAAACCCTATAGCATTTCAGACAGCTTTTTGGATGAGAAGTGAAACGTCTTCAAAGAAAAACCAGAAAGTCCAGCTGCCTCTTGAAAAAAGCATCTTTGGGACAGCCATGACCTGGATGGCTGAGAATCTCCACAGACTTTCCATTGCTTAGGAATGGAAATTGTGTCATAAGTCAAGGACTATCCATATTGTAGAAAGAATATGAGATTTTGGTCTGCTCCAATGCCTGGGGAATCATTGACAAAGGATTGAATCATGATTCTTCCTACAGGACTGGTGTCATGTACTTCTGCAGACATTCAACTGGAAAATAAATTCAGGGAATTTTCCTTACAACAAATCTAATGTGCAGCTTATATTCCTACATGTTCTGCTCCCAATGTGGTCATTCAGTCATTCAAAAATAAATTGTAACAATAGAAGCCATGGTAGGTGGCATACTTTAATCAGCCTTAGAAGCTAAACAGTATTGGCTTTGGTTAGTAATTGGATGAAGGACAACCTGGGAATTCTGGGCAGTGGGTTAGTGAAACCCACTGGGAAGGTGAAAAAACCCCATCCAGAATAAAGTCATGGCAAAGCTCTTCCATGAAGACTGCCAAGAGCTCCATAGAGGTAGTTGTTAGGAGTCAAACTTGACCCAAGGCCATGCTCTCCTATATTTATAGCAGAAAGCACCTTTCTCATATGTTTGATTTCAGGTTAATTGGACTTCCGAGAAAGAAATGGCAAAGTGAAGACAGCTTGGCTAAAAGCAAAGCCAATGACCATGGCAGAATGAAGACCCTGCAAGAAAACCTTCTCTTCATGATTCCTCTCTGGACAAGGAGAGGACTTGAGATCACCCATAAGTGCTACGTATAGTTGCTCTTCATGAGGAAACCAACCAAAGTCTCTGGTGGGTTTAGAGCTCTGGGAGATAAGGGAATAGCCATCTTTTTCCTCAAACCACATTGGCATATTCAAAAGGAGATTGAGTTTGCATATGCCCCTTTTTAATCATTTTCAGAAATTGCTTAACTGCTTTTCAGGTATTAGGAATCTTTAGACAGGCAGGTTTTACAGCATCAGGTGAGTTTTCTTAAATCCTTAGTGAAATAAGTTTTAATACAACTTTAGCTTTAAAAAAATATTTTGGCATAAACAGCTAAAGGGTGATTAGATCTTTGATTTTGGAAAATTATAAATTGACAGAGGATTTAGGTAAATTTGAAATAAGATTTTGGAATTAATTATAATAATCCTTCCTGTGGGAAAATGCTGTTTGAATTCTCTTTAAAAAACATGATAGGATAAGACTTTGAAGGTTGGACACTAGAGGGAACCAGAAGGAACTAAAGGTTACAATTAGAGAAAACCATTTAAATTTGATTTACTAATACAGAACGAAGCAAAACATTTTAGCATTGGACAGATTGAAGGATATTTTTGAACAACCAATGCAAAATATAATTTTAAGAGTGTTTTCCTCTGTAGACAGATTGCTTTTCAAAGATGTTATTTTATTTATTTATTTATTTATTTTGCAAAATTTGTATGCCGCCCAACTCCCGAAGGACTTTGGTTATAAAAGAGGAACAAATTTTATCTGACAAGTTTGAGACTGTTCTGAAAGTGGATTTAAAAATGACAGGATACAAGAACCTTATGGAAAAAGATGCTACACTAGACATATAAAAGAAACCAGCTGATGTCTTAATAATAATAAAAAAAAACCATATGTAACAAATCAAGAGAGTGATCTGAATAATTTTCATATACTGAATTTAGAAAAGAGACTTTTAAAGCTTTGAATAATTTTGTAAGAGGGAACAAAGAAAAAAATTAAAAAGAATCAAATTCTAGGACATTATTTGAAGAGAGTAAAGATCAAGATTGTTAGAAGTAAAAGGGAAAACAGTTGGTTTATGTGATCCAGGTTAAAGTAGATATGTTGCTATGGACTTTTGCTGACATTAAGAGTGAAATAAAAAGGCTTTAAGAATAGATAAGAGATGGAATATATAAATAAGAAATCATTTGTTGTATTTTGAAAGAAGGTGATAGATTACTAAAATTGTTTATACTTGTAATGAAGAGAAGTAATTTATTTTTATATTTCTTGTCTTTACTACTATATTATTTTTTCTTTTCTACTTTTCTATATTTTCATTTCCCCATTATTTTTTATTTTTATTCTTTTTAGTTTGTATTAATTTGAATCTATTTAATTGTAACTTTTAATAAAGTTGCTATAAATCAGATTTCCAAGTTAATCATACTTTTGAAAAGTTGGAAAAAGAGTTAAAATGAGATATTTTTCCTATAGAGGACATGATAAATTCTTAAACTGAGGATTGGGGAGCATTCTATGGATGCAGTATGAAGTTACTTTGAAATGCAATCACAGATGGTTCCATTCATTTCTGATACATTTGCTATTCTGACTAGATCCAGTAAATCCCATGCTGCTGTGAGCAATCATATTTTTGAAAATGTCATTTATAAAATAATCTTCAATTAGAGACTGGTTTACAATCTGAGATACAAGGACTTATAGTTTATATTACCTTAATCCCACCCTATGAATATGGTTGCTTTCATTAACATAAATGGGTTGATATAAATGAGCAAATGAAGCCAAATGAATATTAGCAAAGTAAATATAAACACTAGCACCAGCATAATTCTGCAGTGTATTGAACTGGATTTAGAATGGAGTGAACTATCTATCTTGTCTTTAACTATGATTTTTATCTACCATTAACTCCAAAGCAATACTAGATTCTTTGACACAATTGCTCTATCCCCCAAAATCGATTCAAATGTTCAGCATGTATTGGACAATATCTACAGATATTGAGAATATTTAGACTTTTAAATGGGTCTCAGTTAGTTTAGTAGGTATTATATTTCATTCTAAGGTTTCAAACAATTGCATGCTGATTTGGCAATAAATCTTGTAAAAACAACAGCATCCAGAGGACATTGTTACTACTGCCAGTTCCTCCCCATTGGCCATGCTTATTGTTAGATATCAAGAGTGCCTGTTTACAACCAGGTCCTCCGTTTGAGTGGGAACATATCCTGCCACTGATTGGCTGAGCCATCTGACAGCTCCCTATATAAGGGCAAGCTGTCAGGCTGGCTCTCTGCTGGATCTGTACATAGTTGGAATAAAGAGCTGTTGCACAAAGCCTGTTTCCAGTCTCTTCACTCACCCAATTTAACAACTGGCGACGAAGGTGGGATTTGAAGATGGACTGAAACAAACTAGATCCAGCCAGGCGGCAACGAGGAACAGCAGCCATTTTGCGCGGCAAATTCAACCAAGCAGAAGCTGCAGCATGTCGGCGTTCCACCCGCCTACGCCCTTCGACCCAGCGAAAGAGAACTGGGGCTCCTACATGACCCGATTTGAGTGTTTCATGGAGGCAAACGACCTCCTCGGGTTATCGGACAATCGGAAAAGGGCGCTATTTCTCAGTCACTGTGGCCACGAGGTGTTTGACACGGCCGAATCCCTGTCAGAACCAACGCCAGTACAGATGGTGCCATGGCAAGTGCTGCAGAACACATTGAAGACCCACTACGCCCCGGTCCCATCCAAGGTGGTGAGACGTCACAAGTTTCGACAATGGATGCAACGAGACGGGGAATCGATCAACCAATATATGGCGGCCCTACAAAAAGCCGCCGCACACTGCGAATTTAGGGACTTAAATGACATTCTCTTAGATCAACTAATCTGTGGGGTACAAGACCTCCACCTACAGCGAAGGTTGCTGGCCAAAACAAACCTCACATTGCAAACTGCTTTAGACGAGGCGAGAGCCACCAAATCATCGAACAAGGCAGTAGAATCGCTCCAAAGGCATGCAAAGGCATGTAACAACAACCGTCCCACAAAAGACAATGCTGTCCGTGCACAAAAGCCATTGCCAGGATGATGAGTCGGGGGACAGCGAGGAAGAGGTCTTCCGAACAGAGCGACGAAAGGGTGCGGAGACATTGAGACCACAACATTGTTCCAGTTGCGAAGGTCAGCACCCAAGGGTGACATGCAGATACCGGGACGCCATTTGCCGGCGGTGCGAGCGGCCAAGGCACCTAGCGAGAGTCTGCTGGGCCAGCCAACCGACAAACCGTCGAGCCACCCTGGAAACCAGCCATGCTGAAGTTGGACGGACACCCAAGCGAGACTCATGGAAGCTGAGGTGCCGACTTGACAACGCTGGGGCACAAGAGACAAACCAGACAAGAATTGGTCAAGCAAGCACCCCCAGCCAAAAGAAAATTCATGTGACAGTTTTCATCAAGGGGTCACCCTGCGAGATGGAGATTGACACTGGGTCATCGGTGACCATCATCTCCTGGGCGGCGATCAAGCAAGCAATCCCTACTCTCCAAAGGGGACAACTGAAACTTCAACACCTCAAGCTCAGCGATTACCAGGGGAATCACATTCCGGTGCTGGGCTGGGGAACCTTCAAAGTACAGTTCGGCAGGTTCAGCGGTAACCTATCCCTGACTGTGGTCTGCGGCTGCTTCCCTAGCCTGCTGGGCCTAGACTAGTTCGATGCCCTGGGCATGGGAGTGACAGGGATCAACACCATCTCCAGCGACTGTGCTGATGACCTACTTTGGGAATTCCGGGACGTGTTCAGCCCAGAGCTTGGCAAGTATGTGGGCACCCCCATTTCGTTCAATATAGACCCCAAAATCACGCCCATTAGAATGAAGTCCCGTAGAGTCCCTTTCGCACTAAAACCAAAGATCGACAAAGAGCTAGACAAGCTGATCAGCCAGGGCATTCTCGAGCCTGTCGATCATGCGAAATGGGAGACCCCCATAGTGACCTCGATCAAAAGTGATGGGTCAGTGCGCATCTGCGCTGATTATAAGTGCACCTTAAATAAAGCACTGCAGCAGAGCGCCTACCCAGTGCCAATTGTTCAGCATTTGCTGCATACCCTAGGGCCCGGCCAAATATTTACTAAATTAGACCTTGCGCAGGCGTACCAGCAACTGCTGGTAGATGGCACTATGGCTGAAGCGCAAACCATCATCACGCATAGAGGGGCGTTCTAATGTCACCGTTTACAATTTGGCATTAGTGTAGCCCCGGGAATTTTTCAAAGTGTAATGGAACGGCTTCTGCACAAAATTCCGGGGGTTGTGCCGTATTTTGATGACATTTTAATTATGGCCAGTAACGAACAACAATTGAAGTTCCGACTACGGGACATACTAAGTCATTTCCGGGCTGCCGGGCTCGGAGTTAAAAGCAGCAAATGTCAGATTGCTGTCCCAGAGGTTGAGTTCCTGGGGTATAGGATTAATGGGATGGGCATTCACCCTACCAAGAGCAAGGTTAGGGCGATCCAGGAGGCCCCCACACCCACCAACCATACTGAACTACAGGCATTTCTGGGTTTGCTAAATTTCTATAGCGTATTCCTAAAAAACAAGGCGACTGTTGCCGAGCCCCTGCATAGACTCCTCGCTAAGAAAACGACCTGGGTCTGGGGGCGTGCTGAAGCAGCTGCATTTGAGGCTGTCAAAGGACTGCTCTCCACAGACAGTTTCCTGATCCAGTTTAATGACACTTTGCCTGTGGTCCTGGTTTGTGACGCTTCTCCATTTGGCGTCGGGGCTGCCACCAGCCACCGGTTGCCTAATGAACATGAAGCCCCGGTCGCCTACTATTCCAGGACACTATCCAGTGCGGAGAGAAACTACAGCCAGCTGGACAGAGAGGCGCTGGCTGCGGTGGCCGGGGTCAAAAGATTCCATGAATACTTGTTTGGGAGGGATTTTGAACTTGTCACGAACCACAAGCCTTTGCTCGGGCTCATTGCTGGGGATTGCCCCACCCCGGGGTCCCTGTCTCCCCGTTTCACCAGATGGACAGTATTCCTCTCCACCTACAGCTACAAACTGATCCACAGGCCGGGATGGACTCTGGGGCATGCCGATGTCCTCAGCAGATGCCCTCTGCCTGAACTTGTGGACGATCCAACCCTGGGCATCCCAGTCCTCCTAATCGACTGCCTTGACTCCGGCCTGGTCACTTCAGCCGAAGTGGCCAAACATTCGGCAAAGGACACTGTTTTCTGGACTCTTTTGAACTGGGTGTGGAGGGGATGGCCGCAAGGGCCAGTTAGCCTGGAATTGAGGCCATTTGTGGCCAAACAGCATGAAATGTCTGCTCAAGGGGGTTGTCTGCTGTGGGGGGATTGGGTTATTATACCCCCTACTTTACATGGGTCTATCTTAAGGGCATTGCATGAGGGACACCCAGGAATGGTCCGAATGAAGGCCCTTGCACGAAGCTACATGTGGTGGCCAAACATGGACAGGGAAATAGAGGAGTGGGTGACCTGCTGTACACCGTGCCAAGAGTCCTGGCCAGCCCCCACTAAGGCCCTGGCACAAGAATGGGAATGGCCCCGGGCACCTTGGTCCAGAATCCACATAGACTTCGTGAGCCCCTTTCATGGCCAAACATTCCTAGTGGTCATAGATGCGTACTCCAAATGGCTGGAGATAATTCTTATGGGGTCAACAACAGCTGAAGCAGTCATACGAGTATTACGAAAGCTGTTCACAACGCACGGCCTACCTGATGTCCTTGTCTCCGACAATGGACCTCAATTCATGGCCACTAATTTTGAAGGGTTCCTCGCAGAGCAGGGTATCCACCACACCTTGACCGCCCCTTTCCATCTGGCCAGTAATGGGCAAGCAGAGAGGATGGTCAGCTCGGCCAAAGAGGCCCTTGGGTGGTTAGGGCCCGGGGACTGGCAAGCCAGGGTGGACAAATTCCTGCTAGTCCAACACATTACCCCAAGCGTAGCGACAGGGAGAAGCCCAGCCAAGCTACTAATGGGCCGGCGGCTTCGATCAATACAGGATCTGTTACACCCAAGCTACTCCACACAGAAAGACCAAGAACCAAACAAACACACCAGGTCCTTTAGCATCGGGGACCTGGTCTTCGCAAAATACTTTGCTGAAGGCACCCTATGGCTACCTGGAAAAGTAATAGAAATAACAGGACCTCGCTCATACGTAATCAGCTTAAACGATGGGCGTAAATGGCAGCGGCACATAGACCAATTACGCAGCTGGCACCCTACAAACTTAGAACAAGTAGAGGGTAAATTAAATCCAAACAATAATAACTTCCATTACGATCCACCTACAGCTAACTCAAGCCCGTGAGAGGCGGAACACATACCTGAAGAACCGGGTATCCAGCGATGCACCAACTATGAACCGGTTCCGGTCGAGGCCAAAGCCCCACCCGAAAGCTTCCAGGAGCTTCCATGGGTGGAACAAGAGACAGCAGTGTACCCATCCTCTCAGGCCGCTGCCACCACACCTACTGAGCTGCGCAGGTCTGAAAGGGTCTGCAAATGCCCCGCCTACTTACGGGACTACGTATGCTAATGGAATGTTCCATCCAAGAGGGGAGGGGTGTTAGATATCAAGAGTGCCTGTTTACAACCAGGTCCTCCGTTTGAGTGGGAACATATCCGGCCACTGATTGGCTGAGCCATCTGACAGCTCCCTATATAAGGGCAAGCTGTCAGGCTGGCTCTCTGCTGGATCTGTACATAGTTGGAATAAAGAGCTGTTGCACGAAGCCTGTTTCCAGTCTCTTCACTCACCCGACTTAACACTTGTGACATTGCAACACGCATGGAAAAAGGGTGGAACTTGAATTATGATGTTGTGATCCTGTTTTTATCAATCTAAGTCAGGGGTGTCAAAGGCCCGTGGGCCGGATCCAGTCCATGGGGTGGTTAGATCTGGCCTGCGGGCCGCCCTGGAAACAGCAAAGGACTAGCCCGCGGTGCCTCTGCCAGGGAAAACGGAGCATGGGAGGGCCACGTGCGGTCCTCTCATGCTCCGTTTTCACTGGCAGAGGGTTGCAGGAGGCCATCCCAGCCGAAAATGGAGCTCAGGAGCCTGTTTTCACTGGCAGAGCACTCGGGCCACAGGCGCCCCCGACACGAGTGACATCAAGCTGGCCATGCCCACCCCGGCCCCCCGAGGTAAAACACAACCCTGGTGCAGCCCCCAATGAAATTGAGTTTGACGTCCCTGATCTAAGTCCTCTCCCCTATCTACATACAATTTTGTTGCATAGAAGTGTGACTTACTTCTAAATGAATAATATAGGTTTGATTTTACTGAATTTGTGCTGGATAATGGTCGGGGGATAAGCCTCAAGCAAAGCATAATTTGTTTTCTTTCTTTCTCTTTTGGGAGGAGTGGAAAAAAGGAGAATTCAGATGAAGCCAGCTGGTCATAGTTCAGGCTTGGGCAGTGATCTTTCTTTCTAGTTCCCAGAATTGCTAAATTGGTAGAAGATCATCAGAGCTTGCTTTCAATTTGCTTTGGAAAATTTGGGGGAGTGCAAATGGTGCTGGTGTAGAGGGATCCCAAAATGTGTTTTGTTTTTCAAGTAAGGGGGGGGGAAGAGTCACAGTGTATTGAAATACAATGAAAGCCTATAGCACTCATTTTTTTTTTCAAATGTGAGTATGCTGACATTCCATTGATGTTAACAAAGAGAAGAATGTTCAGGTTGTAATGAAACTGCTTAAATATGTTTAATTTTGTTCAGAGGAAGTATTTGCAAAAAAGATTATCAACAATCATAACTTGACTGTATGAATAATCTGTGACTTGAGTTATATTAGATACCTTGCTTCTATTGATCTGTATAAAACTATGCACAGAATGCCTTAGTCTATTATCTTTGCTCAAAGAAGCAGCTTATTCATGTCTATGGTATCCATCAAATAATGTGTACAATAGGGATGTTGGAAAATTTCATTTTTAAGTGAACCAATTTAATTGGATATGCAGATCTGAACATAGTTATCCTTTGGATTATGGATCTCTTTGAATAATGTGGTGTCATTTTGATTTGAAGAACATATACTTCATGGAAAATACATTGAAAAGTTCATATACTTTAGAAGAAAATGCACTGGAAAATGTGTATCTTAAAAAGACCTACAAGAAATCCTGAGTTGTGTGTATACATCATCCCTGGTTTAAATTATTATTTGATTCCAGTAGGTAAAGACAAGCAGAGAATACAAGTTCATCTGACTGCCAGGAAAGGCAGAAACACATAGCAAGATTGTATTAATAATGATTTTGCAGAACGTCTATCTTTGCATTAGGTTTGTAGTGGTATACTGTAGCTAAATGTAAGAAAAACTTCTTGTTTGTGATAAGGTAGCTAAATATAAGAGAGACTACCAAGATTCTTCATTTAATAGGAAAATGTGTTTGTGTGCTTGTATGTACAGTATATGGGTATGGATATAACAGTACAACTGTATAACAGAGTTGGAAGGGACCTTGGAAGTCTTCTAGTCCAACCCCTAATTGAGCAGGATACCTTATACCATTTCAGACAAATGGTTGTCCAATCTCTTCTTTAAAATCTCCATGTTGGAGCACCCACAACTTCTGGAGGCAAGTCATTCCATTGATTAATTGTTCTAATTGTCAGGAAATTTCTCCTTAGTTCTAGGTTGGAGAATAGGTTGACCTCCCTTCTTCTTTGTGGCAGCCCCTTAGATATTGGAACACTGCTATCATGTCACCACTAGTCCTTCTTTTCATTAAACTAGACATACCCAATTCCCTCAACCGTTTTTCATGTTTTAGCCTCCAGTCCCCTAATAATCTTTGTTGCTCTTTTCTGCACTCTCTCGTCTTTTTTATATTATGGCAACCAAAACTGGATGCAATATTCCAAGTGTGGTCTCACCAAGATAGATAGACGGACTGATTTTGTTTAGCTTTTTCTGCAAAGACTGGATATTGGGTTTCTGGATATTGCCAGTGGCAAGCTTTGTTTCTTGATTAGATAACAGAAAAATTAGTTTGTTACCTTTGATTTGACCAGCCTCCCCCCCCCTATTCCCCACCCCCCAGCTTCACAGGCTTTGGATCAAAATGCTTCTCATCTATCATCACCTAAATCTTGATCGTATTATAATGCTACTTCATGATATACTTTTCATGTGAGTCAAAACTCACGTTTCATGTGTTCCAGTCACACAATATAATGGTAATTCAGAACCCACTTTGTGGGTTGAGACCACAATGTTAGGAAGAATGGCAGTCCATACTGACTGCTACTGTACTGGTCACCTAACTAGTTGTATAAATTGCTAAAGGGATTATTTTTAAATGTTTTTGAAGTGTGTAGGAAACATGGGACATACAGCTGTATTTTCATCCAATAAAAATTATTTATAATCCATTATTAGAAAAAGACTCATGATTCTAACTTTAGCTAAGTCTCCGCAATTCTTTACATAAACTTTTGAGCATTCAATAAGCTTTTATTAAAAGCCAAAATTAGCATTCCTTCCAATCATTGCCATCCTCACCTAAAGATAAGCTAGTTAGACAAACAAAATTCTACAAACTCTTTCTTTTTAAAATCATCTATAAGCATTATCACTTCAACTTAGCAATTTTAACAAACAGGTGGCCTACCTACCTACCTGGCACAAGTCTAGCAAAACCAACTGCAATGTTACTTGATAATACTGTTGCACACACATAAGCATACAAAAGCAAGCATTATTACATACACTCAACCAAGATCAACAAACCAACCAAAACAACTTTGATTTGCATTTTATACAATCTCTGTTGCATTAAAAACATTTGCATTAAACATATTTTGTGCTATCTGCTGTCAATGTAAAGCACAGCAGATGTGGAATCCATTAACACCCACAAATTCTAATTTCCTCACCCTAAATAAAATCTTAAAAATATCAGCTTATCAAGCAGGCAGGTAGGCAGAAAAACAGACATGGAGTTCTAACTGTCTCCTTCTTCTCTGTGGCTGTGTGCTTAATAGTTGCTTTCTTCTCAGTGTTCCACTCTCACATCCCCCCCATCCCCCCTTTGATTTCAAACTCTTTCTACTGAAGTGTACTATGTATCTTTAGATTTTGTGTTAATGTTTGTGAAGAAATATAGGTCTGACCTTGGGAACAAGGAAGTAATGAGCAGCTGTTACAGGGAGAACTTTCACAAAAGATTACTCCATTTTGAGGAAGAGAAAAGCCTGAGAAAGAAACTCAGAATAACTTTGTTTGATATAAGATGGACTAGAGAGAAACTCTGACAGACTTTCAGGATTCTGTTATTCTACCCTACAATAATAAAAAGCATTCCTGGAATCGCTGCCATCCCTGTGTTTTGATCTTGCCTACCTTCAATGGCAGAGAATAGTCTTGAAAACCTCATTACTGTTTCATCAGAGAGTTGTGAGACCTTGCCTTCTATATTGAAAATATGGTGACAGGTCCTTGAGGCACTCTGCTATCTCCAGAACAAGTTGCCAAAGTATTACAACAGCATCAACACAAATAAAGAACCTGCACAATGTCATGATACAGCTAGCACAGTAACTGGGAACAAGTGTTACCTTGGTACTAGAAACTTTTGCAGAGTCAATATTGCTTCATTCTCCTAGAAATCTATGTCCTACTGTATATGAGGTATGAAGGTGGAGACCAGAGTCTGGTTCTTAATTTTCACCTACTGGTTGAAACATGGCTTCTTACCTGAAGGCATTGCCTTATGGTATGTCTGTATAACTGTATATCTTATTGAATGAGTTACCTTGTATGCATATTACAGACATATGTCTTTCTCTACAAGAAATATTAAAAAGGGGCTATGATTAGGCAATGTCACTTATTAAACAATATATTATGGATGTGGAATTCTAAATTGATCAAGGCACAGCTCCTAAACTACTGGGGGATTGTAAACCTGCCTTATACCATACAGAATAGATTTATTCAGAGTGTAGAAGAGGCTTATGCTGGCAAAGTATGACAGCCCTTCCTTTAGAGTGTACAGGGGGGAAATAATGCAATCTTTTAAAATACTTCAAAAAGTACCTTAAAACATTTTCTGTACAATAATCTGAAGAAAGGATGTATTTGTCTTACTACATCTCCAGCATTTGTACCTACATCTTTGTAAAATGGAAGGATAAGTTCTCGAGAGTTGTGCCTGATTATAGACTTCCGAATTCTGTAATCATTAGAGACCACTATCAACTGCCTTTCATTTCAGGTTTCCTGGATTGCCTTCCGAAGGCATGCATTTTCACTAGATTGGATTTGCATGGGACTTACAATTTGATCTGAATGGAAGACAGCTGTGAATATTTAATAACTGTTGACACCTGGTATGACTGATTTGAATACACAGTAATGCTCTATGGATTGGATAATTGCCCTGTGGTCTTCTTTGGATTCATAAATGAAATATTTCAGACAAATACGTAATGATGTACCTGGATATCATACTGATTTTTCAGAAGACCATCCTTACAGGAGACACATTAGAAATGTTCTATAATTCTTTGACAGACAGAAGCTGTTTGCTAAGTATGTGAAATGTGGATCTGATCTTCCCCAGTTGGACTATGTATTATCAGATCTCTACAGAAGGAATAGAAATGGATTCTGCAAGGAACATTTCTTTTTAATAAAATAATCTTTATTAGGTTTTTCGTTAAAAACAACATATAGAACAAACATACAAAAAATACACAAAACAAAAACAAACACAATAATTACTAACCACTTTTACAGCTTTTTCAAAGTATTTCCTAATCTATTTACAAATTACAATATTTCTTATTTTTATTTTAACATTCGTTAATATTTATCTAAATCTATCTTTAAAGAATTGAATCTCATAATATATTTTCCACATCTATTTCTTCCATTATACTTACATATAAATTACTTGTTTATCACTTTTTATAACCAAATTTGAAGTTTTTTGTTGTGTTTTAACCACGTATACCATTTATTCCATGCTACATAATATTCTGTATCTTCTTTTTCATATATCTCCCTAGTCAATTTGCACATCTCGGAACATTCTAATATTTTTCGAACCACCATAGAGGATGTAGGAATAATATCGGTTTTCCAACTCTGTGCATATACAATCCTGGCTGCTGTGGTTATATGCAGTATTAAATAGCGGTCCTCCTTTTTAAACTTTTCTCTAAAAATTCCCAGCAAGAACAATTCCGGCTTCAAATCAATTGTTTGTTGTATGATTTCTTCCAACCAGTTCCTTATTTTATTCCAGAATATTTTGATTTTAGGGCATGTCCACCAGAGATGATAATAGGTCCACTGCAAGGAACATTTCATTCACAGCAAGCACCTAAAAATGTGAAGGATGTCCAACATTTTCTGGGTTTTGTCAAGTTTTAGAGTTTGATTCATCCCTAATTTTGTAGAATTCATAAGATCACACACTTCACTTCTGAAAAGAGAACACAAATTGAATTATTCTATTAAAAACCAAGCAATATTTCAGAATGTGAAAGACATAAATATATTTTTCCATCCCAGATGCTACTTAGGCATCTGGATTCCACTCACTTCTTTCTTGCCCAAATAGATGTCTCAGACTCTGCTTTTAGAGCTATTTCCTTGCAGGCTTCAGCAAGGGGCAGAGGGTTCTTGCTTAGCAGTTTTTATTCCAGACCCCTCCTCTCAGATAAAAGGAGTTAGGATTTTTTTTTCAATAAAGCATTCCAACAATGGAAGTATTTTTGGGAGTGAGCAACCTACTCTGTGCAGGTATGCACAAAAGGCAGACCCTCACTCCATATCAGGTAAGGTGGGCACCATTTCCCCCCACTTTTATATCTTCTATGTTCTTAGTTCACAGAACAAACTGCCACATGCATTCTCTTGTGAGCTTGAATGTACTATTCTCTTACCATCTCCCACTCCCACTAATCTTGAAGTAGAACAAATGTCAATCACATTTCCAGCAGAGACACTCCATAAAAAGTAAGAGTAGGAAGCACAACCATGTGATCTTGGACTGTGTATCCAACAGAATTCTCAGTTTGTATCCAACTTTTTAAAGACCCCTTTTCACTTACTGGATATTTGTATTCATTTGTTATCCTCTAGTCATCCATAATCTTATGAAAATTGGTGAAACTGAACACAATCCTTGAACACTGTTTCTGAATCATTGCCTCTTGCAGAATTTGCCCATATCAATATACTGCATTTCTCCATTGGCTACCAGCCCACATATTGTTTTACAGAACTCTTGCCTCTACGGTTCCTCAAGCCCTTTTGACTTTTTATAGAAGAAAGAGCCACTCAGCTTCTCTTAAAGAAACGGTTAGATTGGACCAAGGCTGCACTAAGTATAAAAATATAAGATTATAATAGAGGATTGGATGCATCTTTACTTTCCTCTCCTGCCCATCTAAGCTGGTCAAAATTAATTGTTATAAATCAAAATAGTCCAAGTGGTTTTCTATCTGCAATTGTCTGCTTCAATGAAAATTCATCTGGTATTTCACCAGTTCCTCCTTGTTTAAATGAGCCAACCATGTACTTTATATTCTGCACCTGTTCCTTTATGCACACAGCAATTCTGATGAATAAGGAGAAGAAAGATGCTATGGAATATATTATGGATTCTTGACATAGGATAAGACATTTAGAATACCTTATTCTAGTAAAGGGCTTACCTTAAATCAGAGAGTTCTTAGAATGGAATGGCGAAGGTCCATGCACCACATGTCTTCCATTTCTATTTAAAACCTGCCACACAAACACCATCCCCATGGAGAGTCAGTGATATTAGTAGACAATAACAATGACCATGACGGAACCTCTGCTTTTGGCAAAGTTGGTAGCAGGATGAGTTGTCATGCAGAGAAGCCAGGCCCATTCACAAGTGAGGGAAGAGGGAGTGACTCTGTGCTCATGGCCCTTGACAAATTGCCTGCCCCATCTTTGTGTGCAGGAGGGGAGAGTAATTCTGATGGTACAAGTGCTGTGAAGGACTGCAGACCTGATCTTGGAAATGGGAAAGAATGACCCAAATGTGTGTCTGTGGGCGGCTTTTCAGAAAAGTTGAGGAAGAAGGGAGCATGAAAATGAAATTCAAAATAACCTACCTTGATTTCCTTTGCTGTGAGATGAGCAGAGAGAAATTTTGACAAGCTTTCAAGATTCTGTTATTCTATACAATGAAAACCATTCATAGAATTACTGATGTTCTTGTTTTTTGACCTTGCTTTCTTCAAAGACATTGTTTGAGAAGGATTAACAAGCATAATTTTTGGCATTGAAATATAAAGAAAAAAACTTTATCCATCTACTAATGTCTTCAGTTAGCACAGTGCATGCCTTATTTCTAACAAATGAGGGAAATGCTGAATGGGTACAGTATTTGTAAAGTAAATAAATTATTTATAGTCCTTGAAAAGCAGTTGATTTCTCAGAATCACCCACTACAGACTAGTGCTTCCGATTCATTTAAAAAAGAACATAAACTGCATTTTTGACACATATAAATACAAATATACCATAAGAAAAGAGCAATATATTCAAAGCAATATATTATAAATTTATAGTTAGGCAAGAATTACACTGTTTTCTTTTTATGCTGCTATTTGAAATATTGATCTAGTAAATACTAACTTCCCAGTCTGGTTTTGCTTATGTGAAGTCCAGTGGACCTCAGCAAGATTATTTATCTGTGTGGGAAATATTCACATAAGTAAAGACCACATGATCTGATTGGTTTCCAATCAGTGATATGATTTTAATACTCCAGGCAGAAGAAGAACATCATGGCTTCAAAATCTAAGGAACTGGTTTGGACATCAGCAGCATTTTTGTGTGTGGCTGTTGATAAAAATAGGATCACCAATGTCCGATGACGGATATGACACAAGAAGAATAAGGAGTCAAAACTTTCCAGAAAAAAGAAAAGTTCAGTGCAAGAGAAATAAATCACTAAAATCTGGTTCATCATTTTGGAGTTCATTCTGAAAAAGCAACAATAGCAAACAAAGCCTGTCTCTCTCTGTGTGTTTTTATTTTAAGAGAAAACAACCATAGATATACAGTAGGAACCACAGTTGTGCAGAGTTCTAGCCCAGGCTAGGCCCTTATTTGACTATTATTATTGAAGAATAATGATAGAAGTAAGTTGATGAACACATGTAAATGTAATTAATATCTGTGTAATTGGTGAAATGTTGCATTAAATCATGTGGAATTAGTTTCTTCTATTCTTAAAACGGTGTTACCAGAAAATTTTGATTTGAAGACATTTGAAACTTTGAACTGAAAACAAAAGGACTGGATATAGCTCTTGATAGACTGATTTCAGGATACATTCATTATTTTTGGCTATAACCCTAGTATTGTGAATTTATTAAGGTATTATGAATTTGGGGGTTTTCAAGCTTAGGGACTGCCTAAAAAACATCATGGAGCCATTGAAAGCAAGATCTACAACTGATTTATAAAAACCTGATTGTTCAAATGTGTTCATTATCATTTTACAAACATGTATGTGTGCTTTGACAAAGGGGCAACGAAAAAAATCTTTGGAACGTTATGTTTAATGCTTTTCTAAATTTTGTTTACAGTATAATTTATTTTTATACCACAATTTCAAAGGAGTTTGTTTTTTCTTATCCCTTTTTAAAATTTTATTATTATTACTTTTGAGGTCGTACTATATATTTATTATTGGGGAACACAATTTCTTATGTGTCTCATTCATTTTACTTAAAAATTAAATACAGCAAGGTTGAATCCTTTTTACTACAACCTTCGTTTCACATTTCCTAAACCTGCCTTCTGAATCTGAATATGAAAACGAATCTGGAAGAGTTTAAAATTTAGAATCTTAAAAATGAAGGCAATTGTTGAACGAAAACAGAAACAGAATAACAGAGTTGGAAGGGACCTTGTAGATCCGTGATGGCAAACCTATGGCACGCGTGCCAGAGGTGGTACACAGTGCCCTCTCTGATGGCATGCGAGCCGTCACCCCAGCTCAGCTCCACTGCGCATGCGCACGTACCACTCGCCGGCCAGCTGATTTTTGGGTCTCTGCCGCGCATGCGCAGGGGATGAGGTGCATGCAGGAGATGCGTGCACATGCGCAGGGAGGCTGGGGGCTCATGTGCACATGCGTGGGGGGCGGGGGA
>QLTV01004257.1:1565667-1587572 GCA_003457575.1 Thermophis baileyi | reverse complement strand
ACCACCACGCACACCCAACGAGTCACCTGACCACCAAGCCACGGCCACCTGAAGCCACGCCCACCTGACCTCAAGCCACACCCATAAAATAAGCCACGCCCACAGAACCGGTAGGGAAATTTTTCACATTTCACCACTGACCCATTGCCACTGCAACTAGGTCCCATTCACCTTGCTGCTGGTCACCTTATTCCCTTTCCTTCCACCTTTCCCACCATTACAGCTTCTAAGTCTTTGCATAAGGTATATGAAGTAGGATAATTTCAGCTTGGTCATTTGTTTTCTCAAGTGAGAACTCCGAGTTGATTTGTTTTATGATCTATGTCAGGTCTGCCTCCGTTCAAATCCTAAGAAAGAAAACCCCCAACTCCATGGATTTAGAAAAGAGGTACTTTTATTAAGAATTAACTCATAGCAGCAAAAGCAAGGCAAGATCTGGGAACAATCCACACAAAAGTTACACATTGAAAGTCACCTCAAATCCCTTCTCCCAGGGTCCAGACGAGAAAGACCAATCAGCGTCCAATATGAAGTTGTGGGAAAACCTTTTCAGCAGATGTTATATGCCTCTGGAGATCCAGGACGGTTGGCCTTGGAAAAGTCTAAACAACTCCACTCAGTTGATGGGTAGCAAACCTCTCTTCCAATTCTCATGGGAACACTTCACACCAGCTCACTTCCCCATCTTAAATGCCAAAAAACCCCTCCCCATTTCCATGGCAGCCAAGGGCAAGTAAGCTGCAAACGGCACTCTGGAGATCCGGCTGACATTTGGCTCCCCTTTGACAGAGGCGTTAGCCCTAAAAAAGAATAAAAAGCATAATTCAAAACTAAAGTAGGAGCAAAAAAATGAAATAAGTCAATTAAGGAACACTGCTTAGCCCAGGTTTGTTAATTATTTGGAAGTTTTTTTAAAAAAGTTCTTTCTTAGAGTAATCTTGTTTTATACCCAGTGTTTTTTGATATGGCAAGCTTTCTCAAAGTACCTAGTGCTGGAGATCCTGTAGTTTACAATATTTAGAAGATAAGGAAAATATGATACATAGGGCTTAATGAGACATCTCAGGAGATAAAACAATACTTCTGCAAATAAGCTTAACTAATAAAATAAAGAAATGGCTCCCAGCATCTATTTTTCACTAATATATAGTATAGGTTACTACAATATGAAGTGTATTTGTGATGGTTGAACACATGCATGCCACCTCTGAACCCTAGTTCATCACAACCTGAACAATTGTGATTAAAAGTATTCATGAACACTTATTTGTGTGAGAAAGTATATTCGGCACTGCACTAACAAAAGCTGTAGTAAATGTAGGAACTAAAAACGAGAAGAGTGTGAATCGACTCAATGGCTCTAGGCTAGTGTCTCTCTCTCTCTCTCTCTCTCTCTCTCTCTCTCTCTCTCTCCCCCTCCCCCCATCTCACAGGGTTGTTGTTGTGGGAAGAATAGGGGATAGGAGCATTATGTATGACGCCTTGAATTGTACTAAATGAAGATGGAATAGAGATAAACAAACAAACAAACAAACAAACAAACAAACAGGCAAGGAAGGCAAGTGGAAAATGGAAAGACCTATAAGAATGAAGAGTGCAGGACACTATTTTTAAAGGATTAAAGTATTTAATCCTTTTCTCTCTTCCCTCTCTGCTTTGTTGCTTCCATCTGACTGAATTATAGACGGCTAAGTTTTTCAAACCATAGAACAGCTCTCTGAATACTGCCATGTACACTGATAACACTAAATATATATAAAAATATAAAGCACTCTAAAAGTCAGAGTAAAAGCTGTTATTTGAATTGTGACTCCCATTGTGACATCATCCATAAATCAAGGAACTACCAAGTTTGAAAAAGTATGAAGACACCATTCTCAAATGAGCCACATAACAACTTATTGCCAGTCCTTATCAAGGTCTTGCCCCTACAGATGCAAATCATAGCATCTGTTTATATGCATTGGGTAGGCAATAAATAAAGCTTGGAATTGCAACCAATTGGAATTAGCTAGCAGACGATCATGCTTTCCTGATATGTCAAGATAACCGAACTGTATTTTGAATTACAGCTCTTAAGCATACATTTAAGCTGTTGTATAAGGTTTATATAACCCAGTTTTTTCAGAATACCAAAATACATGGTTGGGTTTCAGCACCCAGATTGTAATTCTATGCTTTCTTCTCTAGTTGCACTAAATGGGGATTGACTTCTGAGTAGTACAGTTATAGAATAGCATTTTTGGACATTAAATGGTCATGCACACATGGAGAGTGTAATAGTTTCTCATAATCTCTATTAGCTAGTGTAACATTTTAAAATGATTTCATTTAATTTTTTTCCAAGAAAGCCAAACCTACCTTAAACAAAGCTTGCATATAGAAGAAAAATGAAGCATTATTTAAAGTTCTTATTTGCAGAATGTTAAAACATAAAGCAATTTATAAAATAAGAAGGAACACATTTTTCCTTGGCTCTACTATTAAAATACAATTCACTGAGTAAAAGTTCAATAATTTTAAGAGAATATGCAAAAGCTTCATCTGTTTATATAACTTCTGTTCCTATTTTTTGTTAAAACAAAGGCTTGGAACATGAATCATAAAATGTCATGATTAACAAGTATGACTGCATTTTAAAAGAATATTTTTTTGTTTTGTTTTCCCAGAGGTACTAGCCATAAAAAATGGGTCAGCTATCAAGTCATTTGCAAAGAAGAATTAAATTAGAACAGAATGAATCAAAATACATTTGTTCAGTCAGCTACATAATCAAAGGATAAAGATTCCAACTGTACAATTTACTATTCTACTTTCCAAAGTAATCCTTTTTGTTATAAATATTTTGCTGCAAGTTTAGCTAAAGTTAGTTTTAGATTTGGGGATAAGCACAGTCACATAGCATTTCACAGAAACTGGGAGCAAGTCTACTTTTAAGGTAGAGCTATGGTGGCATCACAAAAGAAGTCCAAGAGAGCAGATACAGAAGTCCATCAACTTATTGGCACATTGAGATGTGAATTCTGATTATAATTCTCCTCAACTGGTTATTATTATGAAAGAACCTAAATACAAAGAGTTCCCCAATTCACCAGTATTTGATGTTTTGTAAGATTCAGTATCTTAGAGTTTCTCTCTTGTAGAATGAAAGAAGTTTAGATTTTTAGACATACAGTTCAACTTCAAGGTGGCATGACTGTTTTTGAATAGTGGGCTTTTGACAATGAAATTAACTCCTGTGATCATGTAAGCAACGAAGGAGGAAAAATTCAAACTGGGCACCTAAGGTTAAGCACTTCAATTGCTAAATGCAGGCTATGACCAATGGGACGTGAACGGTGACCAATTTCAAAGACTCTAAGCAGCTGCAATTCCCATGAATTTACTGTAGAATTTAAATCAATGGAAACTGTGGGTGACCATCCTATTTATTTCCACCACAGGAAACAATCCTTTCATATTCTATAATGGGCAGAAATGTGTGGTTTTGTACATTACTCTGCACTTTTAAAGCCTGAAGCAGCCATCTTAAAGTTAAATTCAGAAGACACAAAATATTAAAAGCCAAAAATGAAAAACTCCATACATAACTTGAGTTAGATAGCTGGAAGGAAGACTCTCACCAATGACAACAAAGCTATTCTGTGGCTTCCAAAGAATTTCTTTTAGATCCATTTGGATTGGACTAAGTGAAGGAGTACTGCAACGTTTTTAAAAATGGGATTTGTTCCTCTGTATTCTTGCAAGACTGATCGGTTACTCAAACATTACTATGTAAGGATTTTTATTACAGCGAGATATCTCCTTAAACCTATCTGCTACTGAAAGGGATTTCAAAATTGAGAATCTGTAGATATTTAATATTTAACACCCATTTTACATTTTTTTATCACAAATTTCTATTGGAAAGGGAAAATTGGGACATCTTGCATAGGAACCAGTATGATCACAAGTTCTTTCAAGTGACTTCAAGTGACTTCAAGCCCATGGAGCCCTAAGCTTTCTGTTTCAGTCATTGTGGAAGGCAAGCATAAGTAGCTACATTTTGTTGATTTTTCGCCAGGACTCAACTGAGGAGACAGATGAAAAAAGTTTAGAAAATCTAAACTTGAAAAGTAACCTTATTGTATAAATATCCCAGTTTCTGATAACAGGCATAAGTAGACTAGGCCAACAGAGGAAGTTCCTGATTTTTATTTATTTTGTGCCATTTAATTAGTGTTGACTTCTGCCAACTGCCTGGACTAGTGCAATTCTCTTGACAAAGTTTTTCAGATGTGATTTGCCCTTCCTAGGACTCAGGGAGAAGGATTGGGCCAAGATCACCCAGCTGGTTTTCTACTTCAGGTGGGACTAGAACTCACAGAATCCCAGTTTCTATTGCAGTGCCTTAACCACTACACCAAACTGGCTCTGATTTTACAGTAGAAGAATAGTAGTTAAGAATTTTTTCCTTATTGCTGAGGCATAACCTGTCTGAAGAAGGTCCATAGGAACTGTCTGCCCCGCCCCTACACACACACCCCTTGGATACTTAATTCCACATGTAGTATGAGAAGACAGGGGAAAAAACATTGAAAGTCTGCTTTCAATCTCATTACAAAGAGCTATTATGAGGAAACATTACAGTGTATTCAGTAGCCTTCTGTAAAGATTCTTTCATTCACATAACTGTGCAAGAGTATCTAGCTTGCAGGTTGCCTTTGTATACATTTTACCAGAAATGTAAACAGAAGATTGCATATCTGCACGTTTCCGTATCCCACAAACAATTTGTGCTATAAATATTCTTATGTAAATTTTGTTTGTTGAATTTTTCATTCATATTCTGTGGACTGGGTATCCATGAGAAATTTGATGGAAGATATTTGAAAACTTTCTCCAAAAAAATAAGCAAATACAAATCCATCTTTCTCGCATTTCAGAAGCAGTAGATATTAAAAGGGAATTTAAAGCCCCCAACAGAGTGAAAGAAATCATTGTTTTGAAAAGGAAAATACATGAAAGAAAGAAAGCCGCCTATGTTCTCCCAGTATTCCCCCAGTTCTTTATTATTTAACTTTCCAGAAAAAAAAATCTATTTCTGATTATTGTAAAAAATATTGTTAGGTATAGACATCCATGTGTTTCTATTTCTTCAAGCACATTCTTTTTTCCCATTACTTCATTCATTTTGAACTAAAACATAATCTTGGCATATATTTTCATACTTATTTTTTGGTAAGTACAAGTTTATGTAATTTTCATACATTTATCATCAGAGAACAGCATGCAAAATTGGGAGTTATGAAAATGGAAAGAAAACTGTGTTCTAAGTTAAATATCAGCATGAGAAATATTAAAATGTGAACGCATACCGTGTTTCTCTGAAAACAAGCCCTAACCAGAAAATAAGCCCTAGCCTGATTTTAAAGCATGCACCTAATATAAGCCCTACCCCAAAAATAAGCTATAATGAAGAGCGTCATCAGCCGGAGTGGTGGTGGTGGGTGTGGCTAGCACAGGAGGCAGCGAGTGCGTAGGGGCCAACAGTGTCTGACAGCAGCCACAGTCACCTCATGGAGGCTCGGCCCCTTCCTGCCCTGCGTGACTCCAGTGGCCAGGCCTTGGCGCCAAGCACTATCTATGCATTGGAGGGGACGTGTGATGCGACTTGGCATAGCAGCGGGATTGGCAATGTTGGTAAAGCGCCACCCCGAGCTTGGTCTGGACCTGACTTGGCCCCTTAATCGCGGCACTGCAGATTGGCTGAGCCAGCGAGGGCTGGGAGCTGCCTCTTGTCCCATCTCTCCGTGTGCCTGGAGGTGTTTCTGGCACACTCTCACCAGTCCTGACCCTGCCCACGGCGCCAGGCAACTTCACCATACAGGGCCCCTCTCTTCTGCAGCTCACCTTGTGGTTCTGGAGCAGGTGGCAATCAGAGTTTGTGCTTGGCCAGGCCTGGAGCTTGGGTCTTGCTCAGGCTGCTGCTACGTTATCTGCCCTTGCTCATCGGTGCCCTGGTTCTTCTTCAGTTGCAGTGGTACTACCCCCGGGCCTGCCTGTCCTGGCCCGGCAACATGCCGCCTGCTTTCCCCCTCTTTCCTCTTGTGTTCTGAGGAAAGCGGGCCCTTGTCTTTGTAATCTCCCTCTTGGAAGACGACCGCCCACCCACTCTGAGCTGCTCCTGCCTGGTGTGGGGCGAGTCGGCTGAGATCTACGACCTCTGGAGCATCCCCCCGCCACTGGCCTGCCAGGGCTCCTTTGCCAGATGCCGCTAGTGGAGCCATGGCATCCATGCTGCCTCGCCCGCCGCTGCTGCTGGGCTGCTGCTGCTGCACCTTCCAGCTGGTCTGGCCCATCCGCCGGGGCAGTGCCACTGCCACAAGGTGAGGCAAGGCAGGTGGCGATGGAGCTGCCTCTTTCCGCCTGCCAGACCCCTGCCAAAGCCATGCAGGGCAGCACCACCTGGCTTGTGGGGTGCATGGGGCAGCTCCAGGTGTCTGTAGTGGAGGCTGCTGGGTAGCAGCGAGCTGGGTGGAAGGCAAGGTGGCGGCAGCAGCCGACAGCAGAGCAGTCACAAGTGTAGAGGCTGAAGGCAGCCAGGAGCAGTCCCACGCCCACCTCGCACAGCCGGCATGAGAGCTGCAACACCCACCAGGGTCAGGTGCCTGTTCTACAGCACTGAGTAGGCATGCAGGCCAGTGCTCAGCAGCCCAAAGGCGGTGGTAGGCGAGGCGGCGCGGGCGGTGGGGCTCCACCGGCAGTGTGGGGTGCTGCGGAACATAGATCTGGGCCGACTTGCCCTGTGCCAGGCAGGAGCAGCACAGCAGGGCAGCCGAGTGCAGCGTGGCCAGGAGGGCGAAGAGCTCCCGCGAGGCCAGCAGCAGCATGGGTAACTGCTCGGCGGCCAGTGGCCAACAAGTATCCCAGCAGCAGCAGGGCCAGCAGGCAAGGCAAGCAGAGGCCAGGGCGTGCTGAGAGCTTGGCCTGTGGCTGCCGCAAGAACAGCAGGAGCAGCCCAGCAGGGCAGCCGAGAGCAATGCGGCCAGAAGGACAAAGATCCCCCATGAGGCCAGCAGCAGCACGGGTAGCCGCTCGGCGGCCAGCAGCCAAGAAGTGTCCCAGCAGCAGCAGGGCCAGCAGATAGGGCGGGTGGAAGCCGGGGCACGCTGAGAGCTTGGCCGGTTGCAGCTGCAGGCATGCAGACGGTGGGATGGAGAGAGCGGGGCCAGTGGTAGCAGCACTCCACTCCCATCGGCCTCCATCTTCGCCACCTCCTGTATGTGAAAAAAGAAAACATCCTCCAAAAATAAACCCAAATGCCTCTTTTGGATGCAAAAAATATATAAGACCGGGTCTTATTTTCAGGGAAACACTGTATTTTTTTTCCTTCATCTCCAAAATGGTACCAGTGAGTGATACAACATATTGCACAGGGAATTGCACAAGCTATTACATAAGCAATTAAGCAACTTATTACAATTTCATTAATTTACTGGATAATTAAGTAGAGAAGAACCATCTCCATTAACTCAGCATCCCAAGATTGGCAGGTTTTAACACATAGAGTACAAGGGATTTTTTTTTTTCTATCCTTGATAGTGATGCCACAATGTGTGAAAGCAAACAGAAGGAAATGTTTTTGTCAGGTGCTGTCCTTCCACTGATGTTTCTCTCCATACCCCTCCCCCCCCACACACCTGATAACTTCCTATGACCCCATGGAAAATCAAGAGACTAAGTTTCAGTCCCTAAGATGTCCATTTATGCCTTAAAACAATACTATATATAGCATTTTCTACAATAAAACATGTAAATATACCAATGGATCCAATGAAAAACTGTACATTAAATCTCATAGAATTTACTATTTATGAAAACATGGCAAGAGATCCTTGAAATGATAGTAAATTCTGAATGCTATACAATTTATAAACCTTAAGTATAGTTATATATTTATGAGTGATCCAGCTCAACATTCAACTTGTGAACTTCTTTAGATAAATATTTCTTTTAACAATATTTCATTTTCCAGTTCACTATTGAATTGACTACATTTAAAAAGATCATAGTTTATTATTTTGTAAGTATATTCTTATCACTTTCTTCACAGATGGGTCATATTCTGCTAAACTAACTTTGGCTACACTCCATGTATTTTGCAAAATAAATGTCTAAATGTTAAAATGTTCTTATTTAATTGTAAATATAAAATCAAATTCTGCAAAATATGTAATAGGTTTTTTTGGTTTGTGAGAAGTACAGATTACTTATCATTTCTCTGTTGCAAACAGTTTTGAAGTTGTAGCCTCCTTTCAAATTGGAAATCCTTTCTTCTGTTTTCTAGGCTGTTTTACTAGAGGTTAGTGCAATGGTTGACATTCTAAGCTGCTTTCAACCACAATTGATGCAGGGAACTACAAAAATAATTTAATAAGATGTATGTCTGCAGTGGCATTTAGGGTACATGAATCAGTAAGATGAACCAAGAAAGAATATGTTGAAACATGGCTTGGTATTTATTAGTTTTGTTATTGAGGGCTTTGGTGGAAAAGTTAGGGTTTTTCAATTCCAAACCAAGTCAAGCAAAGTTTTCTAAAAAATGTAAAAAAGTGTTTTCTTCATTACAGATTCTTATTCCAATTATAAATATTAGAAGTGTTAATTTCTATGTGAATATATAAAGTAGCCTATAGAAAAATCAATTATTCCTATTTTAAAAACAACTGGAAAATGCTTTTCTATGACTGGATACCAGCATAAAGTCATACTTTCTATGTTGCATTGCTGCATATGCTGTTAAAGGTCTTGGCAACAATGTTTAAAGTGGAAACTAAAAAGAAAGGAACACATAGGCATTTATATAAACTAAGCAGGGGTGAAATTCAGCAGGTTCTGACAGGTTCTGGAGAACTGGTAGCGGAAATTTTGAGTAGTTCGGAGAACCGACAAATACCACCTCTGACTGGCCCCAGAGTGGGGTGGGAATGGCGATTTTGCAATATCCTGCAATTCTGCAATATCCTTCCACCAGGAGTGGGGAGGGATTGGGGTTTTGCAGTATCCTTCCCCTGGAGTGGGGTGGGAATGGAGATTTTGCAGTATCCTTCCCCTGCCACGCCCACCAAGCCACGCCCACAGAACCAGTAGGGAAAAATTTTGAATTTCACCCCTGAAACTAAGTATCTTAAAATTGGCAGGAATAATAACTTTTTGTTTGGTTAGTTTCATATTTGGGTGGTTCTGCACAGGTTTTTAACAGTATTATTTAAAGGGCACTAGCAACTGTGCAGCCAATTCAAACTTATACTTCCCCTCTCAACAATGAGAGTAAAGCCGGTTTAACTTCTTTGATTAAATATTTTATTAAAAAATAAGCCTTTGGGTTGGCAGGCGTATTATTGCTGCAAGTTGTTAATATGTCAGTTGCATGGGGTTGATGTATTTTTAACTGACTCACACACTCTATGAAGCAGATAGGTGATCTGATACATACTGTGTTCTTTCCCATTAGTTCCTTCAAGTAATTAAAATTTACTAATTTTTCCAATCATGGAAAGGATGATATATAATCTTACTGCTGGGGTGTTATTCCAAAAGTAATAAGAATGAGCAGGGAACCATGGTTCTGTGGGGTCTTGGAACTGATCTATGGTCCTGAAGAAGCTGGTCACTTAACCTGACCGAAAGCTCAGCTCGTTTTGCTCATACAAGTAAAATAACTGTGAGCAGTTTTTGCCGTACTTATTGTAGTAATTAGAGCAGCAGGGACCTGAATTTGCAATATGGCATTTCCACCATAAGCACTTTAAGATTTAATATCTCAGCTACTTTGGATGTCTTCCATATACAGCTAGCACAGTTGATTATATAAACTGTTTTTAAACAGTTTAAATAAGGTATGGTATCAGTAATGGGTTTCACTTACCTTTGCTACCGGTTCGGAGATGTGCGCAGAAGCTTCTGCGCATGCGCAGATCATCCGTGATGACATCTGGCTGGGTGGGCGGAGCCTCCCGCCACCGCTGCTACCGGTTCGCCTGAACCGGTAGCAACCCACCACTTTATGGTATGCTCATGAGAATGGGTTCGAGGTCAGTTTTATCTTTTTTTAAAATCCCTTTTTTAATGTTCTGTATTATTTCCTTTTCCTCTTGGTTTTTTTATTTTGAAATAAAAGAAAAATGAATACAGTTTTTCTCTGCCTCTTGGGAGACAGCAGGCAAAGAACATATGTTGCAGTGATATTGAGATACAACACATCCACACTTCAATATAATTTAATGCCCAACTTCAATGGACGACCTTTCCTCTAGGAGCTAAAGATGGTGTTAATACTGCTCCACTTTGCATTTGTCCTCAGCCTATGATATAGACTAAGCAAGAAAGAGTGACTGGTCCAAAGTTTCAGTGAGCTCCTGTAGCTGAGGATGGATTCAAGTGGTTTTACTCTTTTCTAGTCCAGTATCCTAATCACATTGTTTCTTAGAATATGACATACGTAGCATAAGGATGCAGTAAATTAATGTGCACTCATAACCATATTATCAGCCCTTAAAGACAGTCAGATCAAGAAACAAAAATTATAAATAGTAATACTACTTTTCTTGTAAGGCTATAGCAAAGGAATCTTGCAAGACCAAAAGCATATCTCCTCTCCATGCCTTTACATTCCAGAGACTGGAGAGGTCAAGCCCCAATTGAGGTGCTTTCTCAAATTACATGGCTGGTATGGGCTCAGATTTTGGTTATTAGACCATTGTCTAGACTGTGTCTATTCCTCCTGCCTGTCAAAGTTACTTTCACAGCCTATTACGCATATCTGCAGCACAGATAACAATTCTTACATGGTTGTATTGCTGTGGGAAAATATATGTCTATTCTTGCTATTGAAATATATCTTCTGTTTAACTCAGTTGTATTTAGGGCAACTGGGTTAAAATTGATTAAAAACCAACTGAGACAGAAATGTATCTTTTTAAGGATTTAGGTATTGGCAATTTTTTAAATAAAAAATTCTTTGAAATAATCCTTATTCCTCAGGAATACCAGAAAATTTATTTCCAATAATTTTGTATCTGGAGCTAAGCATAAGTTCCTATTGAACAACTAGATAATTTCTAGATGGAAAGCATTTTAATGTAGAGATAGAAGAAAGCTGATTTTATAGGGAGAAGAAACTCCTCAGTCTGAAGGCAATTTATAAAGGCTGATCAGCCAAACTGTATGTCTTTGTGAATTCAATATTCACATAAATGGATATGTGATTATTTTAAGTAAGTTAGTCCCCTTTTTTATTTTTTTCAGTGAAAAATTTCCTTTGAGGAATTGAAGAATTAGTGATTACTCTACTTTGGAAATATTTCAAATTGGTAAACTAGAAATTGGACAAAGTTTGTTAGAGGTGACAAATAAGTTGAAAAGGAGATTTTGATGAAGCTTGAATCAATATACAGTACCGCTTTTACTATTCTCAGTCTTACAAGGTAAGAAAAGGGATAGAAATGAAACTTTATTTGCTGTTTGTTTTTTGATAGAACCTTTGATAGATACAAAGCTGGAATCCAGCAAAACGTGCATTTTGGATCTCTCCTGAAAAGGAGTAACAATTAGATTTCCATGTCTTTTTCATATGAATAGATAAAAAATGTTCTAGCTTGCCTATAGCAATAGAAAGTGCTTCAACTTCAGCTAAATTAGTATAGCTACCAAATACTAAACCAAAGTAGGCTTGCATTCTCAAACAAACCTATATGCCATTTGCTCCTGAAGTCAGTTTCTAGTAATTGCATATGAATAAAAGAAATAAAGCGCTGAATACATACTGAAATTCTTCTGCTAGGCCACAGAGGGTCAGTCTTGCTGTTCAGCTCCACCTTATATACTGTATACTTTTAGACAAAAAAGAACATGCCCCCCTTTGGCAAACATTCCTTTTAGAACAGAACAGAAGTTTGCTTGTCAAACATTCAGATTTCAAAAATTGTCTTAGTATAAAAGTGACTGCAAAAAAGCGAAATTGGGTTCTTTTGATAGCATGCTAATTAATGAATTTTACAGGACCGTACAAAACATTAGAAAGCAGAGAAACAGCATTTCTACTGGGCTGTCAATGAAGCAAATAGATAATAGAAGCCTCCAAAATATATCATCATTTCCAAATCTTCAAAATAGATGCACTGAACTACTGAAGTACAGAGATATTTTAATGTTGCAAGGAAAATACTTCATTTTTGTTAAAACATCCCTGAATATTTTGCAAATGCTATTCATTTTAATTATTGTAAACTCGGTTGCAAGTTGACTGTTATATACTATTTATATGCTTTTGCTATCAGATATCTGCTACTAGATAATGTCAAATGTTGTTTGAGATATGCTTGATACTATTCAACTTGAGCTGAAATTATTTTCTAATCATTTTGTATTTCTAGACTTCAAATTCATCATTTCGCTAACTCTAGTATTCAACATTCACTCAAATACAACCTCTGATAGTGTTTGCAATGTTATTTGTATCATCATTTTTTATCACAAATAACGTGACCTACAAGTACTTACAAAATAGAACATATGGATTAACCTGAAGCAGCATCCTGGATTCACAGATTTAATAACTATCCCTTTTTATGTGATGATTCTGTATATATGTTTGGACAAACCACCAGCTAGTTTGAGCAATTTGTTTGTCATGACTAAATTCTCCAAAGAAAATTTCCCTGACAAATTCACCTTACTAGTAGTTGATGAATCTCTACATTCAATTCCAGCATGCATTCAAAAGTGATGGCAGTACTGTGATACTCAGAATTATTCAGAATATAGAGTCTGAGTATGCATGCACTCAGACATTATGTAAATAAAGCATTGAAGGGGCACTTGACTTTGGCAGCATTTTTATAATGCAAGAATTCACCTAGTTAGGAACAATTGCATGCTAAATTTATTTCATGCAGTATTATAACATACAGATGTTATCCCAAATAAAAAGGTGTAGCTGTGTACAAGGGCTTGTTCCATTTTTACTGCTAACTGCTTAACTGTAACACTTGTGCATTAGCTAAATAACATTTCAAGTGTAGCTGGAGATACAACCTTGATGTCTACTGATTGTACATATGTGAGTTTGTGCTCTCAAAGGATGGCCCTTAAAACACTCCCTACTGGAAGCTTTTGTGCATATTCTAAAAGGACCGATGCTAAGTACCAATTCAGCCACTGCTGTATACTTGCCATTTTAAAAAAAGATTTCATACCACTTGATTATGTGAAAGAGGAATATTTGAAATTTAGACTGAATTACATCAAAATGTCATTGTAGCAGTTATTCTTTCCCATAGGTATTCCCATCAGTCCCTTCTGGTTTTAAGTATGGCAGTGACAAGATATATTACTGTAAATGTTTAAAGAGCCTAGTATTTAAAAAAGCCATAAAGACATTAAGCAATAAAAAAACAAGTGTATTATTATGTTAACAGAAAAATATAAGCCCAGAAGTATTTCCCATGAAATTCAAGAGCTGAGCAAAGAAATAGATTGTTGTATCTTGAAAATCACCATCAGATCATATTGCCTTCAACTGTTTAACAATTCATTTTAATTTTTTCTTGCAATAGGCTGTACAAGGGCAGAACCTGGGAATCTAGAGTGGGGAAACGTATTTTGCTCTGACACAAGTTTGAGCCTTGAGTCCTAAGAAAGTAGAGAGAATTCTCTACATTGTTAACCCAGCCACCTGTGTATTACTGTAGATCTTGTGCCTGTTGTTTGGTTAAAGTCATGCAGGAAGTGACCGACAGCTGGGTCCTTGCAATGGGGGTAGGCTATCTGAGAGAAGAGATGGTTCCACAGGCCTTGAAGAGGCAGTGATATACCTCTTCCTTAAGGCTCCTTTCCAAATGTATTAGATAGCTTTTGTCCAGTCTCCAATCTTCCTTTTTGGGGAAAGGTTGTTGAGATTGTGTTTTGGTTACAGTGGGCCCTTGAAGAAATTGGTTATTTAGACCATTTGCAGGTGAGTGTAGGCTGAGGCATAGCATATAGGCAGCATTTGTTGCACTTGTGGATGACCTGGGAATGAACAGGGATGGGAAGGTGCAACCATTGTGGTTGTCCCTAATATCTCAATAGCTTTTGATTGATGAATCATGGTAACATTCTGGAATGACTGCAGGCTGTGAGAGAGTGATATGTAGCATTACAGTGTTTCCTGTCCTTGTTTCTCCATGGACAGGGGCAATCAATATTGGTAAAAGGACTTCAGTGCTATTGAAGTCATGTCCTAGTGCAGGGGTGTCAAACTCGCGGCCCGGATGCGTCATGCGCTGGCCACGCCCACACCCGGTTTAGTGAAGGGGGAAAAAGTTGCAATATGTCATGTGAGAAAAATCAGAAGAATTTTTGCAGAGATTCACCTTGGGTACCAGTTGAACAGGAAGCCCTTCTTATGCACACTCACACTTTGGTCAGACAAATTTTTCCTTAATTCATTGAACTATAAGAAGGAAGAGATGGAGGGACGTCCGGTTGTCGTCGCGGCAAGAACGGCTGGAAAATAGCGGGCTCCGCCAAGCTCCATGAAAACCAGCCGGCAACTGCTGTCGGGAGATCCTACGGGATCAAAGCCACCTTGGAGGGGTAGTGAAGAAAGGAGAGGTACTTCGTTGACTATGAGGAATTCGCAATTTCCTCGTTAGGTCCGAAGAAAGCTCTCCTGAACGGCAGCAGGGACGACGGCCATTTTTGGCAAGTCACAAGCTGTGACAACCAGACCTATAAGATTTGTGCTTGAGCAGTTCGTGGACAGAGAATTGAAACTGGGTGAGATAATTTCCAACTTTTATTTTAGAGACTTAACCCAAGTAAAAGAATTTTAAAAATAATCTCCAAGTGTTAAGAAAGCGGCGATTAGATACATGGAGAAGACAAAAGACTAAAGATTAAGAAGCGAAAGAAATGCCCAATGGAAGCTTCAAAATATAGAAAGCCTGGAAAAGAGCTAAAATAATTTGAAAGGTGATTATTGGGAGAAACTGCCTTTCTTATTTTTACTTTAAAACCCCCTGGATTTATTTGACAATTAGCTGTTTTTTGGCACACTGTTTAATGTTGGAATTGGGAGCAGGCGAGCCATCTACTGGAAGAAGAAGAGCACTACAGCGTGGGAAACTTCAGTGAAAGTGAGAATTGTTGAATACACATAAAGGAAGAGAAATTAAACAACACCTGGAAGGCAGCTTGACCTGATTCTAGAAGGCGATTTGGATGTTTGGAAATACTTAGTGAGTTTCTTTGAAGATTGTTAAGACAAATTAAATTGAAAATAATCAAAATTCTATTGAAACTGTTTATTGGGTGGTGGATTTGAAAGACTTGAAGAAATTTGGTGGACTAATTTGGATTTGGATTATTAATGTTATTTGACAGAACATCCTATGAGGCAAAAGAAAAAAAGTGATAGAAGAAAAGAGAAAAGAAGAAAAGCTAAATAAGACTTTAAAATTTGGACAATTGGGAAGACGGACAACCGGAAAATTAAAAAGACTGTAAATTACTAAAGAACTTTAAGGACTATAAATTTAGGGCATTTTGAGGTATAATTATGGGATTGGTTAAATTTTATCAATAATTGGCTTTGTTGGAGTTTTTAGATATTGGGACATTGAAATCTTAGAGGTATATTGAGTAATTTTTATATCAAATTATTACAAAAGGACTCAACAGGGAATAATAGAGGCGTATGAAGAAATGTTATTGATGCTTAAAAGTATACATGAAACAATAAAGAATAATAATGAGATAAGGGGACTGTCTAAAGATAAAGAAGTGAGTGTAGAAGATCCTCAACAAATGTGGGGGGGTGGGGGAAGATGAACATAATATTCAGAAAACAGATGAGAAACTAGAAGAAGCGGTGGAGGAGACAAATCAAAATAAGATGCAAGAAGAGAAAGACAATGAAGAGAAAGGAATAATAAGTAGGAACCAAATAGATAATTCTTTAAGAGTTTACAATAGAACAGAGAAAAGAAAGAAAAATCTCCTAAAAAAAAAGGTTTATGGATGGGTGCTCAAATGATGCAGCAGAAGGAGATAAGGGGTAAGCCGAAGGGAATATTTAGTGGGTATAAAAATGTTAGAAAGAGTTATAAGACTCCAAGAGAGAGAAATAAAAGGGTGACCAAAAAGTCAATAAATGATAGAACTTTAAAAAGGTTAAGAGATTATGGATAGAGATAATAGATAGAGATAATACATTAATAGGGTGACTGTATAAAAAATAAATAAAAGAAAAAAGTAGAAAACATAAGTAGGGTAAATAGTAGTATACATATTGACAGATAGTAGAATTTATTATAATCATAAACAAATTAAGATTAGAAAGTGGAAGCCTAGGATTAGGCAACCTAATTGTATTATTATTATTATTAACAGTGTGTAAAAAATATACTGAAAACTAAAATTTTTAAAGATTAGAAATTGTGGGGACTTTGAGATATAATCCCGGGACTGATTAAATTTTGTTAATAATTGGCCTTATTAATGTTTCTTGACATTTGGGATATTGGAACTATGGTGGAATAATGGGTAATATTAAATATTAGTGAATCAGCAGGGGACAACAAATATATGGTATAAAGAAATGTTATTGATGTTTAAATTAATTTATGAAAAAAGTGATAAAGAATCATAAAGAGAGAACGGTATTATTGAAATTGGAAGATTAGGACTGTAATATTACTGTTAGCATTGTGTAAAAAGAATATTGACCCAGTCAATACACTGTCCACAAAATATGTATGGTGTTAAAGGAAAACTACAAATAAAACATATATTTTTTAAAAAAGGAAGAGATGGTACAGCCCAGTCAGACTTGTAAGATGATGTTAAAATCAGCCATCCCAATAAAAGTAGTTTTAGCTTTCTTATGGAATTGATTTCCCGGTCTGATCTGCCTAGTGGGGCTCACAGTATCCGTAGGAGCAATAGTGGGCAGGCATTCTAATGTACACATAAACACCCACAGAACTTTTCATTTCACTCTGCATCCCATTAACACAAACAAAAGAAATATAACACCACTATAAATATCCTGAACCCCCAAATAGCCAAGGAAGTACACACCAAACAATATAGCCTATAGGGCTCATTATTGTTTCCAGGCAGTGTCCTTAGCTGCTGCATGTATATAGCTTAATAACAATTTTTTAATGTCATTATATGATCTCATACCTATCTCACTATCAGAGCAGTTTAAAGTAATTTTCCCATTTTAAAGTAATGTTTTTCTATTGATCTTTTTTTTGCGTGCATGGATACAATCTAGCATGCATTATTGGCACTATAGGTAGTCTTCAACTTACAAAAGTTCATTTAGTGACAGTTCAAAGTTACAACAGCATTGAAAAATGTGACTTATGACCAGTTTTCACAGTTACGACCTTTGTAGCATCCCCATGATCATGTGATCAAAATTCAGATGCTTGGCAACTGGTTCATATTTATGACTATTGCTGTGTCCCAAGGTCATGTGATCAACTTTTGTGACCTTCTGACAATCAAAGTCAATGGAGAAGCCAGATTCACTTAACAACCACATTACTAACTTATCAACTGCAGTGATTCACTTAACAACTGACGCAAGAAAGGTAATAAAATGGAAAAAAACTCACTTAACAAATGTTTCATTTAACAACAGAAATGTTGGGCTCAATTGTGGTCATAAGTCAAGTACTACCTGTATACTGACAGGTCAGAGATGGGGATCTCCCAGTTCCTATAGGGCACTTTGGGTTGCTGCAGGAATATTTTATTTTATAGGTTCGTTAGGTACTGCCCTCCAGTCAGTCATGGTTTAGTAGGCAAAAAAACTTCTAAAGAGCATCTGCCAATATAATGCCTAACTGAAACTTTCTAACTTTCTGGAATTACACCACATCCCTGCTGGACACCTGTGACTTTTTAGCTAGGTTATTATTAAGACACAATTTTACTGATTTTGACTAGATGATCGCAATACCCATATTCAAAAATAATCTGACTGATGGATCACAAATACAGAACACTTATGTACCTGCAACTAGTTAATTGGGCAACTTCACAGAACTTAAACATGGCATTTCCAAGGACCTACCTAGACTCACTCGACCCTTTTCACTCCATGTTAATTTTTTTTTTTTTCAGCCAGCAAGCAATGCTTGCAGGTAAGGAAATTAACTGAAGAACTCCACTAATTACTTTCCTGCATTAAAATAAATTTTACATCAGTTGCCAGCCTCACTACAATTACAGAATAGAGCAAGTACATTTGGGGCTGTACATTTTTGACTATACATTTTTCTTCCAGTTCAAAGATTTGGGAATAGCATTTTAATGTCTCTGTCCTCTGTGTGCATAGGCACTTGTCGTAGCAGTTCTTGAAATGCCCTTAGCCCACGTGTTTCTTGCCAACTTTCTTTTAGTGATCTTTGACCAAATGCTTACTAGACCCAGCTCATCTGCCAATTAAGACATATAAAATAAAGTCATTTTATTTCATAGAAGGCCAAAGCTGTAAATTATATGGAATCTCAAGCCAGTTGATGGGTGCAAGAAAGGAAAGTGAGGGACAATACCCCAACCAGATATGTATGCAAGAATGAGAAGCCAAGAATTGAGAGAAAGAGAAAACATTTGACTTATTGGAACTAATGTTGAAGAAGTTGTGCCATGCAGTGATTTATTTAAAGGCGAAACAGGCTAGAGTTGGGAGAAAGATTGGGAGATTTAGGGGGGGGGAAGAAAAATGATTCTCCTATAGATGTGGGCATTCTTTAAAGTCGACTTGTATCTTTTCTGAAGCAGAACTTATATATCACTATAATCAGCAAACACGAAGGGTATGGAACAGTCCAGACCAAAGGCATCATCTGCTCTTCACGGTTCAACTACAATGAATGGAAGATATGCAACACTTCCACTTCATGGACTGTGTTCTGTATGATTGTAATAAAGATACATGGAACTAAAAGCATCGGCAGTAATAAGTCATAATAACAGAATGATGAAAGCTCAAAAATATATAGGGTATTATTGTACTTTAATACAACACTCATACCTGAAATATTTAAATATTTACATAAAGAAAACCCTTTTTAGATTTCAATTTTTATGCTGAATTTTATCAAAGCACACATTCTAAAATTAGTCATTTTAGGATCTATTTTTATCAAATTAAAATACTTTAACACCTAATAAGGCAGCAGAATTTTTTTAAGCATGTAACTGTGATAGTTTGATGTAGTAATTTATCAAATCATATCTTTCTTTTCTTCTCCCCACCCATTTATTGAAACATTATTTATAACGAACTATGAAACAGTAAAGAAAACGTCATTCTAAAAATACTTGTCTTTCCCATTCCTGAAACAACAAGTGAATCACAACATGCTACAATAAATATTGGCAAGGATTAGAAATCAGATGATATGCAGGTAGTCATCGACCACAATTCAGACAGAAATTTCAGGCATTGAGTGAAACAGTTATTAAGTGAGATGGCCATAGAACTACTACTCTCAATAACTACAATCTCAGCATTCCTGGTTATGGTTAAGTGATTTTGTGGGTAGTTAAGTGGATGGAGTCCTAGGTAAGGAGCACCAGATGCCTCAGGGGAATGGATGAGACCCTGGGAGGCTCTGCTCAGGAATTGAAAATCCTCCCTGCAGAATTCTCAGCGAATAAAGGAGAATATTTGTAGCTCAAGGTTGAAATCAGGGCTTCTTGGTGCTCTCTGATCTTGGTTGTTTTCTGGCAGACATTTCATTACCCAAATTGGATATGACCTAGTGTTGGAAGAAAAATCCGGTCCAGTTCCATGCTGGGAGAAAGACGATAGAAAGAAAATGGAGGCAGGCTGCAGGAAAGGAAGTCTGTTTATTTTGTAGCCAGAAACTAGTGACAGCAGAATGCTTCTGGGGTGGCTGACAAAATGGGGTTGAGAGTGGGTGAGTTTTTATACATTCTTTGGACCTTTGTGATTGAGGTGCCTGTTCCTATGCAAGAATATGTCCTTCAATATTTTAATGGCTGTTGCCAGATTCCTATGAGGTCGTATAGGGGTCTACAGGCAAAAGGGGAAATGCAAATCCTAGGTGTTGGTCTGAGCTAAACTTGTCAGTTATGGCTTGCCTATTGTGTTGCTTATTTGGAGTCTCTTTGCTTATGAATAGATTGGCCCAGTCTGTCAACCCTGAAGTTGGCTGAACTGTGGCCATTTTGTTTTTGTAGTTTCTAGGGAGGTTTCTTTTTTCACTGCTTCAGGGCTGACACAGCCTGGAGTGAAGGGGCCAGAGAGGGGGGTGTTGTAGCCTAAATAAAATTCTTTCCTCTGGGAATCAAGGACATTCGTGCAGGTGTCCGCAGGGTGGAGACTGAGGTCATCTTGCAACTGGACTGTATGCTGATTGGACCATATGACTGAGACTCTGGGGGGAAGTGATGAAGTTTTACTTTTAATTGGGGGGGGGAACCGGCGCCAACTTAGAGCCGGTTTTCCACCAGGAAGATGCCAATTTGATATGTCCTAATAAAATGTTCTTTAAGGAACTTGCCTGCCTTGGAGTTCTTATTGAATGGGATGTATTACTTGGAACCCTGACACAGTCTTTCTGAATGGGTACAAAATCTCCATTCCTAAAGACTAGCCTCTTCAAGCTTCTGCTTGAGGCTGTTTTCCTATGGCAGGAAGACTGAAGCTGCTTTCTGCCTTTGTTAAGATTTTTCTCCATTTCTCCTTTAGGGGAAATATTCTATCCTGCCTCTTTTTAATATTAAGAATAAAGAATATTTTAATCTGATGAGGGGAGGCCCTTCCTACATTAGTTTGGGTAATGAAACATCTGTAAGAAAACAACAAACTCAGAGAGCACCAAGGAGCCTTCAGGATTCTCAGTTCCTGAGTGGAGACACCTCATGTAGCCTGCACCAGGACTACAAGCCCCTTCCCCTCCACAATACTCAGCATTCTTTTCTTTTCATGCTGCCTCTTCATTTAGGAGATTAAAACTCTGTCAAAAACCAAGCAGGATTTTCAACTCCTGAACAAAGAGACTTGTGCGCAGCCTTTGGTGGGCCTCCCCCAACTGACTGACTACACTCCGGGTTTACCCTACCATGTTGCCTCTCCACTCTGCTTAGATTTCAGCCCTCTTGTTTCTGGAAGCTGGCTGAAAGAAGTGCCTGCTGAAGGATTTTAGCTCCCCTGTGTGCACAGAAGAAATTCCTTCGGTGGGGTGCAAGAAGGGAATTAAAATCTTCAGGATTTCAGCTCTGCACCCCACCAAAGGAGTTCAGCTTCCTTCAAAGAAAGGAAATTTCTTTGGCAGCATTCAGGTCTGCAGGCAGCCCTTTCAGCCAGCCCCCAGATACAAGAGGGAGTTCTTTTGATAGGTAGCAGCAGCTTGCAACCTTCCCTGCTGGCTTTCTGGAGAAGCTGGCACAGAAGATTCCAAATGGTGATCATCTAATTGCAGAGTGCTTGGCAGCTGGTCATAAATGTAAACAAATTGCCAAGCATCTACATCATGACCACGTGACCACAGGGGTGATCATCTGTGAGCTATCTTTAAACACCACCTTACGATTTCTACTATGTTACAGAGCCCCAGACTACGACATCAAACATGCGAATAAGTTAACCTCACTTCTAACGTGGGCAGCCTCCGGCCCATACCTTCTCATCTTTCTTGGTGACCTAAATCTCCCTCTTATTAAATGGTCCCCTAACGAATGCACAACAGAACCTTTACATTCAACCCTGTACAATGCTGTAACTAATCTGGGACTGGATCAACTAGTAACCAACAACACTAGACTCAACAACTGCCTTGATCTCATCTTCTGCAACAGTACAAACACAATTTAAGAACTACAAATAAAAG